>JAYMTP010000235.1:0-39903 GCA_036897365.1 Geranium brycei | reverse complement strand
TTTCGGTTCAGAGCGGCGCTCAATTCTCACTCCGCTCTCGTGGTCGGAGCCGTCGTCACTTTCTCCGCCGTTTCTGTGGTCTACTTCAACCATCACCGGAAGCGGAGGAAGAAGAATGGCGAGGAGGAGGTATGCGAGCTGAATTTTGATGGTTTCTGTTCTGTTTATGGAGGATTTTGGAGGAATTTTCTTGTGTGCTTGTTTGTTTGTATCCTTTGTTAGTTCAATTTGATTGCATTTTGTGATTGCCTCAGCTGAATTTCGTTGGTTTCTGTTGCGCAATGGCAGATTTTTGTGGCGATTTCTGGAAAATTGGCTAATGTGTGTTTGTACTCTTTGTTAGCTGAATTTCAGTTTCTGTTGTGCTATGGGAGATTTTTGCCGTGATTTCTGGAAAATTGGCTAATGTGTGTTTGTACTCTTTGTTAGCTGAATTTCTTTGGTTTCTGTTGTGCAATTGTAGACTTTTGTGGTGATTTCTGGAGAATTGGCTAATGTGTGTTTGTACTCTTTGTTAGATCAATTTGATTGCATTACCTGATTGCCTCAGCTGAATTTCGTTGTTGGTTTCTGTTGTGCAATCGTAGATTTTGTGGTGATTTTGGAGTAATTGGTTTATATGTGTTTGTTTCAATTTTGTTGCATTACCTGATTGGATCATACAAGTAGAATTTTGAATCTTTGTTGATGGCATAGAATTATGTGTTTATAAGGCAATGATTTACTTAATTTAATGCCAAAATTGCCTTTGCTATGTAGTTTCTGAGTTAAATGTTGGTCTGGTGTGCTGCTTTGGCAAGTACTATTTTCCACATGGAAAGATTACATGAACACATGATGTTGGTATGTTTGGGAATTATGTAATTAGGCCATTTTGTATTTATTTCCCAAAACAGGCAGCTTATATGTTCAAGTCTATATCCAAAAATAGATAGTTTATTTGTTTTATTTTGTCCAAGAAGCAGGGAGTTCAATTGAGCAAGTTTTCAGACCCTTTATATGGTATATGCTGGTGTTTATGTTATTGGGTATTCAGTATACCTTTATCTGATACCATCTTCATTTACGATGGTAGAAGTATTCTGTGTTACGAATTGCATGTTTAGTGTTTATAAATGTACATCAAAATTTATGACAAACTAAACCATTCTAAATTTCTCCTAACCGTTTTTAATACCTTTTCTGATGATAGGTGCCAGGTCTACATAACTTTTCCCTATCCCTTCTAGGAAAGGACTTATTGGGTCGAGTAATTGAGATTTGGATTCTGGGTCTAGGAGATCTTCACAAGGGAAACTCCGTGAAAGAAAGTAATGCCCTAAGGGATATCACTAGAACAAACAGCAACATTTCTGAGAACAAAGGCCCCCTTGTGCATGTTAACATATCTACTGCACTGCGTGAAGAAACTCATGTCACCAAAACAGAGGAGTCTAGTGGTTCTGATTCACACCCCTCTAGTGCCAATGGTTTTGTGTTTTCAAACTCTACTTTGACGCACAAAGATATTCATATGGAAGAAACAGTGGATTCAATCAATTATAATGTGATTCCATCTAGTGCTACTTTGGTGCATGAAGAGATACTTATCACCAAACCAGTGGATTCAATAGATTCTAATGTGATTCCATGTAGTGCTACTTTGGTGCATGAAGAGACCCATATTAACAGAACAGTGGATTCAGTTGATTCTACTATGATCCCATCTAGTGCTAGTTTGGTGAATGAAGAAACCGTTGTCACCAAAACAGTGGATCCAACCAGTTCTCATGTTATTCTGTCTAATGGTAGTGATTCTATAATTTCCAATTCTACTTTAATGCATGAAGATACTCTTATCACCAAAATTGTGGATTCAGCCGGTGCAGATGCTCGTGATTCCATATTTTCAAATGAATCTCAAGTCACAGATTCGTCTTTTTTGCCTGCAACTTCTGAACCAGGTGCACTACACCATCTTACTTTTCCTGAGGAAATGCCAAAATTGAAACAGGAAGAATGTATCGAGGAAAGTAAGTTCAAGTCTGAATTAGAAAAACTAATGAGTGAAAATAATTGCACTGTGCTAGATAATGCACTTTTAGAAGAAAGTAAAGATAACAAAGCAAACGATGATCTTGCTGGAAAGATTGATACTACGAGCTACAGTGGGTTTCACAAAGAATATATTAGGGCAGAGCTTTATACGTTTTATGAAGCCAAGCAGCCCGTCTCAAAACCAAACATAAATGGTGTAAAATCAGCGCCTTCTCATGCCTTTTTGGAAGGAAATGGATCTTCTTCAGTGGCCGGGGATACCTGGATTGAAAAAGCAGAGTTATCAGCTCAAGATTCTATTCCTATTGCAGGTAACATACTAATTGAAGTGAAATCGTGTTTGTTCGCTTTAACATATGATTATCAGGTTTTAATGCTATATGGGAAAATTTTGTGTTTATTTCAGAGGTCGTTAACGGAAAAATGCCTAGTGCATACCTCAAAGAAAGCACTTCATACCAAAAAAGAGAATCAAAGAGAAGTAGGGCATATCCAATAGACAAGGAAAGAAGAGAAAGGTCTCACAACACCATCAGAAGTTTTCAGCAGTCCTATCACCCAGATAGGATCCGTGTTAATGATAAAGATGATCCTTCAGAGAAATTCAGTACTTATGACCGTCTCCTGAGAAATGGGAGGTAAGTGCCATATATCATCTTCACAGTTACTTGTTTTCCAAGAAAGTTACCAATTTGTTTATTATGAAAAAATAAACTACTATTTGAAGTGCAATGTCATGCTACTGTACATCTTGAATCAAATACTGAACGAATGTGGCTTTATTAGGGTGACGGAGTGTGTGGAATTGCTTGAAGGTTTGGAAAGAATTGGCTTGCTAGATATGAGCAAGGCAAGGCTACTACCTTAAGACGCTATTTATTGTTCTGTCATGTGATGGGTTTCTTTGCCTTCGTTGCTAATTTAGCACTTTCTGGTTTTAGATTTATCATGCAAGGTTTTTCCAGTCATGCAAAAATCAGAAGGCAGTTGATGAAGCTTTTCGTTTCACCAAGCTAATCTCAGATCCAACTTTGAGTACATTTAATATGCTCATGTCTGTGTGTGCAAATTCTCAAGATTCGGGTGGTAAGTTCATTGAGTGTTTGTATATTTGTTGTGCTCTTCTTGGATCCCCTTACAAGTACTTCAACATTTACTTGTATTCTTGTGCATATAGGAGCTTTCCGTGTCGTGCAGCTTGTCCAGGAGGCTGGACTCAAAGCTGATTGCAAACTTTATACTACTTTGATATCAAGTTGCGGTAGAAGTGGAAAAGTTGATGCAATGTTTGAAGTATGGTAACTTTCTTCTTGGTTTCTCATACTTTAGATTACCACTGAAAATGAGAGGTTTTAACTGGACATGTTCATGATTCTTTTGATGGTACTGTTATTGTTAAATACTTTGCTTTTCTGTCACTGGTCCTATACTGTTCTTCCTGAGACATCACATATGCTTGGTAGTTAATAGTTATGCTGTACTGCCTACTTTCTGTTTCCTCCTTACCACTAGGCTAAGATTATTCTCATGCTGTTTTTTACCATTCATAATTTATACTAGTACAAATGTGATGATAGTTTAGTTCCTTGCAATGAAGGTTTGATGTAACTGCTATTAGACATCTTTTCTCTATGATTTGTGCCACATATGAGCGCTCAGATGGTAAATTGGTGTGTCATATATGAGTGATTATATGGTAAACTGGTTATGTTACTTTATTTGGAGGTATCATTTAAATATGTTGCTACATTTCTTATCCATCAAATTCATAGTTTTCATAAATGTTTGAATTTCCCACATTCATTTAATTATATTGAAGTTGCCTTATAGGTGTTTCATAAGATGGTTAATACCGGAGTTGAACCAAATATTCATACATATGGGGCACTTATTGATGGTTGCGCCAAAGCTGGACAAGTGGCCAAGGCATTTGGTGCATATGGCATAATGAGGTCTAAGGTATGTAACCGCTGTAAGCAATATCTTAGTACCACTAACTAATTCACTTTTGTTGTCTATTAAACAGTTATATGACCAGGATGAGTCTCTTGCATTTGTTCACTTATGTTTCGTGGTATCAATATGTCTTACTCGGATGAGATGTTGTATGCAGTAGAAAGTGAAGCCAGATCGAGTTGTATTCAATGCTCTTATCACTGCATGTGGTCAATCAGGCGCAGTTGATCGCGCTTTCGATGTTTTAGCAGAAATGAGCACTGATGAGGCTCATCCTATAGACCCTGATCATGTTACTGTTGGTGCACTGATAAAGGCATGTGCAAAAGCTGGGCAGGTGGGGTTTCTTTTTTATTTCATCCCATCTTCTTGGTTATTATAATTACTATCTATATCATATATATGTTCTTGACATCTGCATTTAGTTGATACAAAATAATGCATTGCTTCCTTACAGATTGCCCGAGCATTAGAAGTATACAAAATGATCCATAAATATAACATCAAGGGAACTCCAGAAGTTTACACCATTGCAATAAATTGTTCCAGCCAAACTGGTAATTGGGAGTTTGCATGTAGTGTATTCGATGACATGAAAAAGAAAGGCATAGTCCCTGATGAGGTACATCTAGTGTAGAGTTGAATATTCGTATCTTAATCTGTTTTTACAGGTGATTTTAAGACAAAATTGCCAACTTTAAAATGCTTTCTAGTCTTTTTATTGTTTCTTTCATAAATACGTCTTTTTCAGGTATTATAATCTATTTTCTCAGCAAGTTGCAAAGTAATTACTTAGTTAAATTTGCTTGATGGTTTTTGCATTTGATTACAGTCCTGCCAGGTGTTTTACTATCATCACTAGTCATAGATAACAAACTAGCGTGTCTCTATTTTGCAGATGTTTCTCAGTGCATTAGTAGATGCTGCAGGACATGCTGGAAAGGTGGAAGCTGCCTTTGAGATCCTCCAAGAAGCCAGGAAACAAGGAATACATCTTGGAAATATATCGTATAACTCATTGATGGGAGCCTGTAGCAATGTATGTTTCCTTAATCTCACGCCCTCACTTTTTTTCCAGCTCTTGAGAGTCTTTAATCTCATGTCCGGAATAAGTCGCAGTAGAGAGATCATATATATTGGGTGTATAGAAAAGGAGAAAATTGCATGGCATTCATTGCATACTGCAACCAAAATGTTTAGTTCACCAATGCACCTCACGTCTTTTTGTGTGTCAATATTCCCTAGTTAAAAATAAATTAGTGGTAAAAAATTCCAATACCTATATATTATTCATGGGGTAAAGCTATAACCTCTACTGATATTGCAGCTTGTTTAGCTCAATTTTTTTTTTGGCGGAAGTGTTTATATCTAACTATTTGAGTTCCTTCTGGCATACTGAATCACCCCACATAAAATGATATTTGCAGCTGTTTATTACTAAACAAGTAGAGCCTACTGCTCTTGCAGAAGTAAACATTGATTTACTGAGTTTCTCACGACAACAAAATTTATGAATATCTTTTTCAGGCTAAAAACTGGCAGAAAGCACTTGAGCTCTACGAATATATCAAGTCTATTAAACTTAGGCCAACTGTTTCGGCTATGAATGCTTTGATCACTGCCTTGTGTAAGTCCATGCTTCCTCTTCTTCATCTTTGTTAGAATAGTTAATTATTTTAGGATTTCCTATTCGTATTATGTTTTATATAAAGGAACCTCCTCTTGTAATTCATAATCAAGTTATTCTCAATAATACTATTATATTTTAGAAATTCAACATGGTATCAAAGGCAGGTTAGGTTAGATCCTAGCCGTGTGTGGCTTTGCCCACTCGTTAATTCTGGTTGACGAGTGGGCAAGGCAAGAAGGGGAAATTTTTTTTTTTCGAAACTGTTCATCATGCACTGCCCACACAAATTACTGTTCATTGGTACTGTTCACGCGCACTGTTCATCCTAATTTTCCATATCTGTTTTTCGTTCAAGCATTCTCTGACGACTGTTTTTCGTAACCTCCACTCCGGTTAGGCTCTGGGCCTCCAACAAGTTTCCGTTCAAGAAGTTTGAGGAGTTTTTTGTCCTCACCGCCGGCAAGTGAAGCTTCTGCAGCTCAAGTTGGGCCGATTTGATTGTCCTCCCGTCTCCGTCAACCGCGCGTGAGTCCCACGCGCCGCCACACGTCTTTGATGCTCGTCGTCAAGTTTTCTACTTTACTGATTTTGCTGAGTTTGCACCGTCGTAGTTGCTTGAAATTGTTTTGCACCGACGTAGTTGCTTAAGAAGTTTAGTGATTCTTCTTAAAAATCACCTTTGCATCGTCGTTATGCGACGTAGTTGCTTGAAAAGTTTGGTGATTAATCTTAAAATCATCTTGCACCGTTGCTATGCGACGAGTTGCTGCACCGTCATTATACGACGTAGTTGCTTGAAAAGTTTAGTGATTCTTTTTAAAAATCACTTGTTCTCATGTCTGTATGATCGGCATGATTGAAGATGTTTTGCACCGTCGTTATTCGACGTAGATGTTTGATTTCCTATTATTCTTGCTTCACGTGCAAGACTTGTGTTACACGGTCTGCACGTGAGGGGGAGTGTTAGAATAGTTAGTTAATAAGGTTTTCTATTTCTATTATGTTTCCTAATTTGGTTTATTTCTTATTGTTCCCTACATGAAGGAACCACCTATTGTAATTCTTAATCAAGTTATTCTCAATAATACCATTATATTTTAGAAATTCAACATAACTAAACGTAATAGGAGGATTACCGGGGACCAATCGGCTCGATATCTAATTTTTAGAACTTTTGTTTTGATTTAATGACTATTGACGAACTATTTTAGTAGTAGAAATTAATAACTGCTATACAATTAGTATGTTAATTTCATACATTTATTTTAGTAAAAATTGCAAAATTATTCTTTTTTTTTTCTTTTAGAAAGTGAAATTTCTTTATTGCAAAATGTACTGATTTGTGACGAAATAAGATAAAGAAGTTAGCCAAATATATAATACAAAACAATTGAGATAAGGAAGTGAAAGATAAATTGATATGACCTCAAATGAGCTTCTTAAATTGAATTGAAGAGATTGAAAGACAAAACTACAATAAACAAGAGAGAAGATGAGAAACTACTCCCATTCTATCCAAAAATTCCTCAATGAGTTCTTGATTGAAGGCTTGACAATTTTGAGATTTTTCATAAACTTGGGCTTAAAAGTTGAAGACAACTTGAACTTGAGAGTCGAATACCGCTCATAGAAGTCAAAGTGGACAAAAAATGGGTGAAGGCTCAATTGAAAAAACAACATAGCTCTTTATCGAGAACCAACCCTCTTTTGAACTTTGGGACGCGTGATTGGCGAGAAACGAGGTGTCAAGTGTAATTTTGTTATAAATAACAAAAATAACTTATAATTAAAATAAAAATCCAACTGGAACTTGCGTATTTTTGTGTTCTCCAAGGGATGGGTTGGTTCAACTCCACTTTTTTTGGTCATTTTATCAAGTCATGAGTTGTGTGATATTGGGTCGAAAAATAGGAAAATAGACGAGGTCAAGTTGAACTTAAATCAGTGCGAGGAACATATAGACACGTGGCTGTTGGGCATTGGGAAACAGTACTGGCACGTGGCAAAGCTACCGACACGTCACTAGTTGTCCCTTTACGTGACGGAATCTTCCATTACTCGGAAACCGAATCAATAGTCGCTGGCTACGAGTGTATATTCAGCCAAATCCAATCCACCACAGACCCTGTTTGGTCAGAGAGAAAACAAATGGATCGAGCCCTCGAGATCCGTATAGAAAATGGCGGCACAGGAGAATCGAAGAGCTCCGGTGAAGGTTCGATCTGTGGCCACGAGTCGCTTCATCGCCTCCTCAGTGCCAATCTCAAGCCCGATGTCTTCCAGGTCATTTTCTCCGATTTTCTTCGCCATTTCTACGAGAATCGTAGTGTGTTTGCTGATGAAAAAGCTTTGATTTCTAATTTTAGCATCGAGGAGTTCGATTTTTGGATTGTTCTTCGTGATTTCTGTTATGAACTATTGAGCTTTTCTGTTTTAATGTTGTGATCTGGAGAATTGAAACTATTGATCAATTAGGGAGCTCCGGAAAATAAAAAAAGAAGAGGACTACTGAGATTTATTAGTGTATATTTTCAGATGCCTGTGTTTCTGTTTCTAAGCTGATCTTAGAATCTTCAACTGTTGAGCTTGTTCAGTGGCTGGTGTGATATGGTAATTATGATAATGGATCATGAAGAATCTTGATTTTGGGGGGATTCGTTGTTTTTGTTGTGAATTGACTCAGTTTGACATATGGTAGGTTTATCTTCCATATGCTGTGTGAACTTGAAGACTTCTCTGATTATATGTTTCATGTTATGCAGGAAGTGAGTCACTTGCTTCTAGGGCTGAATTGTGGGAAGGCTCTACCAGAGCTGGCTCTCACAGAATCGGCCAGAGCTCTCTCTTCGGAACATGATTTCGACCTTCAGGTTAGGCATAAGTTTCATTGCTCCCAAATTTTACCTGTTAAGAAACTATACGAATCACAGATACAGATAATTTCACTGTCTATCCGTAATTTGCACTCTTGGTTGCATAAAATGAAGATTGTTTAAGAGAATTCAAATCTGTTATTGAGATTCTAAGATATATATAGCATCATGGTAACCCCCAACCCGTAACAGTTGTTGAGAATAAAACTGAAAGAAATGGACGCATTTGAGTGCTACAGAAGTTTGTTTGCTGTATTTGTATAAAACAAGTCATCAATATCCTTTATGATGTAAAGCGGCTCCACTTTATGCTTAGAGTAGCAGCTTATACTTTGTGGCAATTTGTTCTACAGGCATTTCAGTTTAATGCTGATGCAGAATCGATGAGAGAGCCTCGAGTAGTCAGGGTTGGTCTCATTCAGAACTCCATAGCTCTTCCTACAACTGCTCCACTTTTGGACCAAAAGAGGGCCATATTTAAGAAGGTGCAGCCGATAATTGAAGCTGCAGGTGCATCGGGAGTAAATATATTATGTTTACAAGTAAGTTGCGCAATGAATGTTTAACTATTTTCGAGATGTTCAATTACCACCTGAAATTTTAACGTAACAATATGAGGTTGGTCCAGGAAGCATGGACGATGCCTTTTGCATTTTGTACTCGGGAGAAGAAATGGTGCGAGTTTGCAGAGCCTGTCGACGGGGAATCAACACAGTTTCTCCAAAATCTCGCGAAGAAATACAACATGGTCATTATAAGTCCTATTCTGGAGAGGGACGTTTATCACGGAGAGACACTATGGAACACGGCTGTTATAATAGGAAACAAAGGAAATATAATAGGCAAGCATCGGAAGGTAAATCTGACCTTTTATTTGCTTGCTTAAAGTTATTATAATACCGTCAACAGCCTATTCTGAACCTAGAAGTAATATGGTATCTGACAGAACCATATACCTAGAGTCGGGGACTTCAACGAGAGCACATATTACATGGAAGGAAATACCGGGCATCCTGTATTCGAGACAGCTTATGGGAAGATTGGTATTAATATATGTTATGGGAGGCACCATCCTTTGAATTGGTTAGCGTTTGGCTTAAATGGCGCAGAGATTGTTTTCAACCCATCAGCTACCGTTGGTGAACTCAGCGAACCAATGTGGCCCATTGAGGTTATCTTCCTTTCCATTAGTTTTACTTTGCTAATCAAAATGGATCTCTGTCTTTTACATTTACAATCTTAACGCTGGATGGATTAGCTTCTTTCATGCTTAGGGAACATATTATTAACTGTTATGCATCTCATCCTCGGTTATTCATATACATATATTGTTAACTGTTAAGTAGATCCTTACAAGAACCAAAATCAAGAGAGTAACTACTTATAACCAGTGTTCTAAAAATCCCCGGCTTGTCCGATTAATCCTCGATTAGCTCCCGATTAATCATTTATAATTCCCGATTAATTCCTCAATCCGATTTATTTTCCATAAATCCCCGATTGGTCCCCATAAGGTCCTCTCCGCCCGACTAACGCCTAACATTTTTTAGAACACTGCTTACAATGGATGAGAACTAGTCGTCTCTTACATTTACTATACATCTTATTGTTGATGGACTATGTTCTCCCATACTCAATAAAGTTTCATGCTTAGACAGACCTAATAATTACATTTATGCGTCTCCTCTTCAGTTTTTTATATGCAAATATTGTTTAGTGGATCCTTACAAGAATGAAAATTAAGAGAGTAACTACATATAATAGATGTGAGCTAGCCAGTGTTTCTTCTGACAGTTTGAGAAATTGATGGTTGATCTTGGTTTTTACAGGCTCGGAATGCTGCAATAGCAAACAGTTACTTTGTCGGGTCAATCAACCGCGTTGGAACAGAGGTATTCCCCAATCCGTTCACTTCTGGAGATGGGAAACCACAGCATGCAGATTTTGGACATTTCTACGGATCGAGCCATTTCTCCGCACCAGACGCTTCTTGCACGCCGTCTCTCTCCCGGTTCAAGGATGGGCTGATGATCTCGGACATGAACCTCAACCTGTGCAGGCAGTTGAAGGACAAGTGGGGATTCCGAATGACGGCAAGGTATGAAATGTATGCAGACCTGCTAGCTGAGTATATGAAACCAGACTTCAAGCCCCAAGTCGTTACAGATCCTTTGTTGAACCAGAAGTCTTCTTAGACTGTAGGAAATGTGGAAAAGAATAAAAACAGATGCTGTATTTGAATAATGTATTCAGAATCATTTCATTTGGAATCAAGCAGGCTGTGTTCATGTTGACAAGTAGTGCAGTTTAAACTGTTGTTCATGACTATGGTTCAATATGAAAGCAAAACTTCTTCATTGGTAGCCTAGTCATTTTGTCCTTGCCTAGAAACATTAATCCACTGCATGAAAAAGAGACAGACCAGATTCGAACAGGTGGAGGGTCATCGACAACAAGCAATTTATAGTGGCACCAGCAGCTATCAAAGAACTGTGAGTGACCACATCTGGGCTAATCCCAGGTTCTTGCACTCTACGAAGAACACGATAAGCTGAGTCGATTCCAGAAAATCGGCAATAACCATCAATCAGAGTGTTGTATGTAACCAAATCAGGAACCACTCCTAACCTGATACCGTCGACGACCGCAGCTTCGGCTCGAGCCAATTGCTTGACTCTGCAGCAGAGCGAGGCTATCGAAATGTTCATCAGCCTCGTCGAGAATCGACCCGCCATTGATGGACCTGCAAAAACATCTACCAGGTGATGAATCGACGAGCTCTGCTCCGGACACGCACATCGTCACTTTCAATACCGCGAGTCTATGAAAATTGAAATGTTGTTCGCTATGTACGTTGTAGCTTCGGGTCGTTTCAAAGTGAAGGCCCGGTTTAGGGTGTCTACGAAACGAACCGGGTCGGTGGGTTTTACACGAGTTAAATCGAGCCCTAATTTAACAGGGCTCGACTCGTGAAAAAAATGTTCGATTCAAATTTGGCTCGGACTTCAACGAGACTATGCAACTAAGCTGGAGTTTCGGTTCGGCTCAATTCAATTCTCTGAACTTTCAATACAAATATTCATCAAAAGATGAAATAAATATTAAACAAAAATATATAATTCATTAAATACCAAACAAACTAACCTGATATGGACTCTATTCGGTTAATTTAATTATTTTTTAAATATATCAATACAAATATATAATAATGAAACAAATTTTAAATGAGTAGACTCGTGAGCTTATCAAACCTTAAAAAATTAGTTTGACTTCAGCTCATATATTAAACGAGTCTAATATTAAACTCGAAATCAATTCAAATATAACAAGTTCAAACTGAATATTTAATGAAACAAGCTTGATCGATTTATTAAATTATTTTTATAAAAATTTAATTCTTAATTTTAAATACAATTTGGTCATTCATATATGTATATATCATAACACATAACATTTCTTTACTATTAATAAAATACACATAATTCAATTTTTTTAATAAAATATACATCATCCTTTTTGTAAAGATAATATAGTGTACAACATCATTCTACTATTTTCCTTTGTGTGTTTAAAAACAGTCCAAGAAGAAATTCATTACCATTTACCTTGGTTTCAATTTGATACTTGGGTTGATTAAGTACTGTGGATGTGTTGACCAAATAAAGAAAGTTTGGTTAAGCACTGTTGGGGTGTAATTATGCACCAAGGGGCAAAAGGGTCACAACAGCTTCTATATAGTCTCAGCATTCATCCACTCACTCACTTTTTTGGCTTGTTCTTCTCTGCAACCACTCATTACTGTTCACTCACTCCCTCTCTCAGTCCTAAGATTTCATCTGAATCAAGCCTTTGAGCAATTGGGTCTTCTCTGGTTCATCATCACTCTCCTCTGTAAGTTCCTGGGTTTTTATTTCCTATGTTTTTAAAATCCTGTCTGTGTTTGCTCTAATTTTCTGTTTAGTGCTGTGAAAGGTAAGAGAAATAGAAGAAAAGAGGAATTTTTCATCAATTTGTATAGGGCTCTCAGGAAACAAGAATCATCATGTGTTCAGTTTTTGAAGAAAAAAGTTCATCAATATTGTATAGGGTTTTCAATTTCAAAAACCTTGTTTTTTGTGTGTAGAATTGTAGCCAATTCTATTTTTGAAGTGATGTTATTGTGGAGGAGATCCAATGTTAATTTTCTCTAGTCTTGTGTTTGGTTGCTGGGAAAATGAGGGACAGAAAAATGAAATGCTTTGATTACTTTTAGTTTTGATCTAAACCTGAGCTGTAAATTCAGCAGATTTCTGGATATTTGTAGTGTTGGTGAGAAAAAAGGTTAGAAATTTAAGATAGGAAGTGGTGAGCTTCTAATTGTTCATCATGGCTTTTGGTTTCTCCATTTGAAAATTTTCATGAGCTTTAATCTAACAATTGTGTTATGCTACTACCATTTGCAGGAACTTGTGAATTGTGATATATTATTGGTAATATCTCTTGTTTAGACTTTGGTGGATAATTCGATAAACAGGAGAAGCAAAGCAATATGCACTGGTTGGGTCTATCAATTGACGTGTTCCGCAAAGTTGTGCACTTGAACTTATATTGCAGAGTTATTTTGTAAATCGTCCTTTCAACAAATTCCATTTTTTTCTCTTAAAGTTCATCACTTTAACCTATTTTTTCCAATGGGTTCCAATCACTTTTTCGTGTCGTCCTCCTACATTTACATCAGCTGAGCCATACAGCGGGACCGAGTCACTTCTGTATTGAAATTTGATCACTTCCCATTTCCTGTACCGTTTTTTCCTTTCAAATTCTGTTGCCCTCTGTCTCTGTTCGGTTATCTGGTAATAGTTAGATCGGTTTATTTGAGTTTCAAGAAGTTATGGTGTGCCAAGCAGCTAGTCAGACAAGATTCCGTGCATTGAAACATGAAAGCGGGATTGCAGGAAGAGCTACGATTATAGTTAGGGTTATTGCGTGTTTTCAACCTTTGCAGGATTGCCAGGTTAATCTCGAGTTTCTGCACAAATGTTACTATAACCCATTTTTTCTGAGTTCAATATTAAAGAACAGTGTTGACGTTGTTTTTGGGTGATTTGCAGGCTGAGTATTTCCGACATTTGCTGAAGCCTGTAACGTAGTTTGATTTTTCATGGTTGTGTCTTTACATTAAGCTGGATTTTGTAGTTTCCCTCTTGAATAATTAATTTCAAAAATATATACGAGTAATTTTGAACTCTGTGGATTGAAGAACCATCATCTTCGGGTAAGTTTCAGTATCTCGTTTGTTATTTCAACTAATTTTAATTCCTATAACCGATCATTTATAGTGAATACTATTTCAATATTTTCTTTCTTGATAGGCGATTGTATTGGTTGGATGGTTAAGGCCGACGAGCCTTGGCCTTGCCTACAGCGGTCTGCTTGGCAGCGGCTTAATCAAAACTACATGAGCTCGTTGCTCGAGCCCAATCGAGAAGAATATCCGCCGCCATGTATGAACCTGAGCACTCGCCTGCTATCTTCAGGCATGGCATTCCCGAGAACTGCACTGCCCGATATTCTAAGTAAAAGAACGGAGCAAGCAACCGAAGCTCGTGGATTGCTTCATTGTGTTCCTCCATATTTCCAGACACCGCCTTACTTCAGAGAAAACCAATACGGGTTTTCTCATGGATTCCCCGAGAAGGCTTTACCGAATGTACTTCCTGTGTCTTCTCAGAAGAAACTGCTCGTCTTTGATCAGTGCGGGGCACAAACAAGGTTAGTGTATAGTTCCTTCTTCGCTCCCATCGCTACCGCAACCACAAAGGTTGCGTGTCATTATGGTGTGAACGACGATGAACAGATTGATCAGACCAAATCGAAATCGGTTTTACACGTTGGATCTGCCGATGAAAGTGAGATGCGCGAGGACACTGAGGAATTAAACGCCTTGCTCTACTCTGACGACGACAGCGACGAATCCAGCGACGAAGACGATGAAGTGAGAAGCACCGGCCATTCCCCGTTCCCGAAACGCCAGTTTGAGGAAATCGAGGAGAAGGTTCCAAGCTTCAACATGGAGCGTGAACAGCACGAGGGAATCACAGATGAGGTTTCCGACTCCAATGGCCCGACCAAAAGGCAAAAGCTTCTCGCGGACACCGGCACTTCAGCCAGGCTGGTCAAATCCTCGAACTCGGCTAGTTATGCAGAATCAAACCATGCTGTGAGGAAGACGGGAAGAGAGGACATCCGCGAGACACTGAGAGTTCTAGAGACCATAGTTCCGGGCGCAAAGGGCAAGGACCCGTTGCTGGTGCTTGAAAACGCCATAGAGTACCTGAGGCGCTTGAAGTCAAAAGCCGTCACTCTTGGAGTGGACTACCTCCTCCCATAGTAAATATGGGGTATCCCTGAAAGTTCTGCCCGAATGAAGTGGCAGAGATCAGGTCGTTGGTTTCAATCCTTATGCCGGCGATATTTCTATTTAATTCTTGCTGATATAAAAAAACAATGGATGGCCTTAGCAGAGAACATGCTGGTTTCAATCCTCATGTTGGCCATATTGCTATTTAATTCTTGCTGATAACACAGTTCTATGGATGGCCTTTTCAGTTTGACTCGTGGAGGCTGCGCATGCGCGTTAGGTAACGATTGGGGTCCCATAATTCTCCTGCATACTGATTTCTGTGCTTTTGGGTTGTCTGGGAAGCACATCATGGTTGCATAGAACTGTGATATAAAGTATATGGAGAAAGGTATGGTTTGTGGAGGAGAAAGTGTGAGAATGATGAATCATGGTGGGTTGAATCATGGAATAAAGACAGGTTTGTTGTAGTTTGTTTGGTGTGGTGTGCTCTACTTTTGTGGGGGATTTGATGTTGTGTAGGTCCCTTGTGTTTGTGTGTGTGAATAATTGGAGGTGAAATATGGTAATGGGTGTTGGTAGATTTGTGCCATTTTTTCACCTTTGGTTGTTGCTTTCATGTGTAGTTGTTTTTCAACTTTTGTGTGCTGAGTTCAATGAATGAGTATTGTATATATGCATGTGTGCCTCTCTTTTGTTGTTTATTTTTTGTGATTGATGATGAATGTTGTGGGGACCATCTTGTTTGTAGTATGAAATAGAGGGACTGAAAAGTCAATGTGAACTCTATCCAAAGATTTGTTATCATCTCTCTTTTGAAAAATGGAGTATTATTTTTATAGTAAGTTATGAGAAACTAAAAAGAAGATATATTAATTGAGGAGATATTAACTACAAATTAAAAAAAAATCCAAACGGTAGAACATGTAATGTAATATTATATAATATATAGTGCAATATTTTATAACATGTGCGGACCTGTGCAAAATGGAAGTTATGTAGAACATCTAGTGCAATGTTATATAACATGTTGGACATGCGCGTTTCAGATCCGGGGGTTCTACATGGGTTTGAATGTTTTACATGAGTTTGTAGCCAAGTGTACCCCTATGTTAATAAATATTGATAGGACTATAAATGAGTTTTTTTTCGGTGAGTTTTGGGTCAAAAAAGTTTATATGGTTAAATTCGAGTTTAGTTCGAAAATAAATAGTCAACTACTCAACTTAATTCGATTTGTTTATTTTTTACTATATATTTATTAAAAACTAAAATATAAACAAACACAAACATACTGAATAATTGAGCTCAAATTGGGCTATTTATTAAATAAGCTTAATCTTAAATTTGAATTTAGTTCGAGTTTAATTATAACTAATGAGAACCGAATATATAATAATAAATCAAGCTCGAGCAAAGCATTAAGGTTTTTTCTATTTATGTTTTTGCTGCCGAGACTCGAAACTTTGTTTCCATCCTAGAAGTGCTGGATTGACAAAACATTAGTAAGATTATACAATTCAGCAAAGAACCATAATTTGTATCCATGTTTTTTATTTATGTCTAAAGTTGATAGTGTCAAACAGCTGAATTCAATTTCAGTGACACACATACGAGGCATCGACCTGGTAAGATGTGAACTAAGTTGTTCATTGGGCCGTATATTGGGCCTGCTGGGCTTATCTCGAAATGTTGGTTTTGATCCCAACACCACTCTTCCTTCAATATTTGTCTCGCTCCCACCACTATGATCCACTTTAATTTAAGCTCAATTTATTGAAGTTTAATAGACCCAAGAGTCCACTCATTTAGTATTTAATCATAATTTTTATTTGATATAATTGAAATTTTATTTTAAATTTTTAATAAATATATGCAACGAAAGTTATATGAATCGGACGAGTCAAACCGAACTCAAATTTGACTATATATTTTTTGAGCCGATGTCAAGCCTTGACAAAATCATTCTTCATTCAGCTTGTTTATCTCCTTGATTACAGTCACCCCACCCAAAATGTCAACACTTCTCTACATTGTTTTGAAGTGGGGATGGCAGAAAAATAAATTGAATTTACTGGATCGGGTATTCCGATCCATTAGGGGTGGGTATGGGATTACAAAACTTGACTGAACTCATTATACTTTCTACATAAAAACAAAAATATTTAAACCCAATAAAAACATAATATCTTAAATATTATTAGAGGGCAAGAGTAGCCATATTGGTTCATACTCATAGTGACCAACTCCAACTCCACCCACAAACACATAGGACATGGGTGTTAGTGTGAGTGTGAATTGGCACAACTTTTAAAAGCAAGATGAAACGATTCATCGTCGTGTTCGTGCCTTTCCTTTACAAAAGCAACACTCACTCATGACATTGGAGAAACAAGCAAAGCTAAAGCTAAAGCACAAATTGGACTGATTGGTGGGGATGAGAATAGGAATGGGCACATCCTTGCACTTCTTGCAATCAAAAGATGTGCAACCCAACGTGCTACAATGGACCTACAATTATAGGTGCCCAAAAAATAACTAAATGGGAAGAATCGACTTGAAAAATAACTGAATTAAAAAAAAACTGAATTGTTTCAATTCAAAACCAAATCAAAATAAAATTCTATTAGTTTGGTTTATAAAGAGAATGAATAAAAAATCGAACCGAACTGAAAATCAATCGATCCGAACATATGACTCATTTTAAGTCATCAATCCTTATTAACTGGCACACCAAATAACAAATCAAATAATAAGTCAAAATCGGTCTACAGCGCGAGAATTTTACAAAAATCGGGTCAAAGAAAATTTAACTGAAAACCGTTAAATCAAATAATAGGTTAAAACGATATATTATATGAGAAATTCATGAAATTCAGTTTATAATAAACCGAACTAAAAATCAAAATGTTCAAAATCAAACTAAATTTTGTTGGTTTGATTTTAGCTTTTATTGTCTGAACATCAAATTGATCAGTTTGGTTTAAAATCGAATCGTGAACAACCCTACCTACACAATAATCTTATAGTCACATAGGAAAATATATATAAATTCAAAGACGTTTACGTAATAAGTTTGAGCATCTATCTATGGTCCAAGTCTCTGATTTTCATAAAGATGATAAGATTGAAAAGATGTTTTACTTTCTGCAGTCCAATGAAGCTTCTTTTTATAGTCAGCAACGGTGGAGTAAGTAATTTGCAGAAACAACTCAAAACCTCATAACAACCTCTCTCTCTCTCTCTCTTTTCTCTGCGCCATTGGCTGATGGGAACCAGCTCAAGTAAATGGAACTACACAAGAAAGAGCCTCTTTGTTGCGCTTCTACTACTTCACCAACAGTGCCATTATGCCTCAGCAACACTCACCGAGGCAAGTCATGTAAGTAGACACATATATGCATGTGTCAAGTTAAAGTGAAGCTCGAGTTCTGCTCTTTTTTCAGTAATAATTTAAGATGGGAAAATAATTTTCAGGTGTACATTGTGTATATGGGAGAGAAGAAAGATGATGATCCAGTAACAACCAAAAAGTCCCACCACAAACTCCTATCAACCTTGCTAGGAAGGTATAAGCTATGATTCAATCTCATGCCGGCAAAATAATAAATTAATTTATTGCTCATAAACATAAATTAATATGTTTATGTGTTGAAGCAAAGAAGCTGCAAAGGGTTCGATCCTGTATAGCTATAAGCATGGATTTTCCGGATTTGCTGCTAGGTTGACACATTCTCAAGCTCAAAAACTTACAGGTAAATACTATAATTATTTGTTCGATCGGTAATAATTAATCAATAATATCGTCAATATATGCGAGGATTGGAATGTTGGCAGAGTATCCTGAAGTTGTCCAAGTGAACCCAAATCGCATTCACAAGCTTCACACGACCAGAAGTTGGGATTTCATCGGCCTTCACCACCAAAGTTCTTCACAAACTGTTTCAACTGACAAACACACCGGAGCCGGAACCATAATTGGTGTCATAGATTCAGGTACTACATTGTCATCGTATGTGACAAATTGAGAACTGTGGGTGGGTCCTAATTTTTAGATAATCAGTTAATTCAGTTTGATTTTAGTTTCAATAGTGTAAAAACACGGTTAATCAATTCATAACCAAACCGGGTCACATAGTATGTTATATGTTGTTTATCTTTTTAGTTTGGAAACTTTTATTTTAACTGAATTGTTGTATTTAATCTTTAACATTTGATTCATAGTTGCAAAATTTGAATATTTTTGCTTGTAAATTAAGTTCAATTTCATTCGATTCAGCTTATAAATTAAATATAAATTCAAAAAATCCATAACTAATCAATTCTAATGAAGTAGAACGGGAGCCGGAACCCAACTGAATCATTTCTCACGTAGCGATTTCAGGTTCGGTTCCCAATTTATAATGGTGCCCAGTCCTTACAACTTTCCCTTGAAACAATGCAGGAGTGTGGCCAGAGTCCGAAAGCTTCAGCGACGCCAACATGCCCTCAGTCCCACATCGCTGGAGAGGGACCTGCCAGCGAGGCGAGAGCTTCAACTCCACGAACTGCAACAACAAACTCATCGGAGCGCGCTGGTTCGCCAAAGGCATAACCGACCCGCGCGGCGACTACCTGTCGCCGCGGGACTCGCTCGGGCACGGCACGCACACCGCCTCCACGGCGGCCGGGAACCACGCCAGCAACGCCAGCTACCAAGGCCTCGCCTCCGGGACCGCCAGGGGCGGCGCGCCCCGCGCCCACGTGGCGGTCTACAAGGCCTGCTGGAATTTGATAGGGTGCTCGGACGCCGATCTCTTGAAGGCCTTCGACAAGGCAATAGACGACGGCGTGGATGTTTTGTCGGTGTCCATCGGGATTGAGGTACCGTTGTTCTCGTACGTTGACCGTCGCGATTCGATCGCCACGGGGTCGTTTCATGCCGTGGGGAGGGGGATTACGGTGGTTTGTTCTGCGGGGAACGACGGGCCGGGCTCGCAAACCGTGGCAAACACGGCACCTTGGATTTTGACGGTTGCGGCCACCAGGATAGACCGGGAATTTCCAACGGCTATAACACTCGGAAACAACTACACTTTCTGGGTAAGTCGGAGGCTTTGATATTACTATATCCTCATCTTTTCTCACGTGTCTTAATTTCTCAACACGGATTTCAGGGTCAGGTTCAAGTTGGGACAATTTATTAGAATTGATAACACTTGAAATCATGATCCTATAAAATGGAGAACCCATTTAGGATATTGAGTAGACTATATCAAGCTCAATATACATGGAGAAGTTGTTAGATGTACACATGTGAGTTTAAATCTTGCGTTAGGTAACAATATAAGAAGGAGGTCGTGAGAGATCGAGTAGAACACATCTTTGACATCTTATGAGATAAGATTATTTGATCAGTGACTCTCAGGACAAATATAGGGTGGAAGATTTATGAGAGACACAATAGACCACATAATTGATGTGGAATGACATATTGTTAAGTGTACACATTCGAGGGTGAAGAGTCTATGAAGGACATAGTGGACTACATACTCGGTGTGGAATGACATGTTAAGGGACAATTTAGATTCCACTTAATCGCTAAGTCAACCATAACGTACTATGAGTCTCGATCAAATCAGGTTAATCTCTTAGAGTCGGTAACACTAAAAATCATCACAAGTCTTGATCTGTGTCGGATAATTAAGTCATACGATTATACTGTTGTGTTGTGCAGGGGCAATCTATAGATGCAGAAAAGCACAACCACAACTTTGCACCCATTACATACTCCGAACGCATAGCCACACACTCTCAATACGACTCAGCGTGAGACCTCATTCCCATCATGCTCACGACAACGCATACCGTATTTAACGTTGTTACATGTCTCATGTTACAGCAAAGATTGTCAACAAGGAAGTCTCAACGAAACCTTAACATCAGGAAAGATCATAGTATGCTTTTCAACCTCGGACGAGCAAGACATCGTGTCCGCGTCAACTGTAGTGAAGCAGGCCGGAGGCGTTGGGCTCATATTTGCACAACCTCGCAGCGACGGGCTCGATTCGTGCGACTCGATCCCTTGTGTTAGGGTTGACTTTGAAGTGGCCACGCAGATCATTTTCTATATTAGAAGAGCGAGGTAAGGTAATGAAATCGAAATTGAACTATTTGTAGACAAAAAAACATGACTCACATGTTCATGTTTCATTTAAGGTCTCCAATTGCAAAGATTGGATCTCCAAAGACTGTTATAGGGAAATGGGTAGCTCCGAGAGTTGCAACGTTCTCGTCCCGCGGGCCGAGCACGGTTTCTCCTTCTGTCATTAAGGTACATTTTCTTATCCGGGTTTTGAATACGAACCAGACCGGACCCGACTACTACGAAGGAATGATTCGGTTTTAATAGTGGTTATATGGTTTGATTTTCGATTTTATATGGTTGAAACTGATTGGTTTTTTATAGGCTGGATAAGACAAATTTGAATTTCATATATAACCAACACGTTAACTTTTCAAATATAAAAATGTTAAAATATTTAATTATTACAACTCAATCGAACTATCAAGTTAGCAAACAAAATAACAATAAAAAAATATATGTGAATGGACAAGAGGTAGACATGTGGCGATGCGAACTATTCTATTTCTTATTGGTTTATTGACGTTTATGAGTTTTGAGAACTATATTTAATGTTTTAATAAGCGTTGGGCGCTAGTTGGACAGAGAATGCCTTTTAGGGACTAACATAAAATTAATCGGATTAAATGATTAGTCTCGAGAATGATAAAGGATTGATCGAACAAGCCCGAAATCTTTAGAACACTGACCATAACTAAACTAAAATTGAATAGTTATCTCAAATTAATAATTAAAACCAAACCATTAACCGCAATTCCAATTTTTTAGTTTCATATCAGTTGTTTTTTTCGGTTTACGACTTGTTTTGGGTCCAAAGTGTCCACCCCTAATCGCATGTGTGAAGAACATTCACTTCTCGTTTGGTTGATGAGTGTAGCCTGACATTGCCGCGCCGGGAGTTATGATACTAGCTGCTTCTCCACCGTCAAAAACAAAACTCGGGTATGGAATTTTGTCACCAACAATTGTCAATCTACTCTTATTTTCGCTTCTATCCACAAGCAGCCTATACTAAATCTCTCACTAGATAGTGTTCGTCTGGACTCAGGTATAGATTCATGTCCGGAACATCAATGGCATGTCCACATGTTGCAGGAGTAGCAGCTCTCATCAAATCAGCACACCCCAATTGGTCTCCGGCTGCTATAAAATCAGCCATCATAACCACCGGTAAAGCACAATATTATATGTTAAAATCTGATTCACCTAAAAACTAAATTCAATAAATGATGATTCATAAGTGTATATTAATCTGTGCATAGAGGTTTTGGTAGCTCGATCGATGTGGGACCTTAATACCCCACATGCAGATCGTGTACAAAAAATTAATTTAATATTTTATACGTGAGATGTGGACCTGATATATGATGTGAGACATTAACGTAGAACGTAGATAGAATTCACATGATCTGAGTGAAACTTTAATATCTCACATGCATATCAAATGCTAAATATTTGATTTTAGACGTTGCAAGTGTATGTGTGGACCACGTGCCCGATATTTGATGTGAGAGTTTTTCATGTGGGCCCAAATTAAGATGGTATAAATGAGTGGATGTCATGTTTCCATCAAATATTAAACTATGATATCATATTAAACTTTGACTCATCTAAAATCTCGATCTTACACACAGCTTCCCAAACTAGAACAGACGGAGCAAACATACCAGAGGAAGGTCCAACCCGAAAAGATGCCAACCCATTCGACATGGGCGGAGGACACATCAACCCCACAAAAGCCATCGATCCTGGACTCATATACAACATCACAAAACACGACTATACCCAATTCCTCTGCTCCATAGGGTACACCACTCAATCAATCACCAGACTGACCCGAACCCATAACATTTGTGGCAAAAACAGTCACAAACTGAACCTCAATCTCCCATCCATCACTGTTCCAAACCTCATATCAACAACGACAGTTAAACGAACGGTGACCAATGTGGGTCATGTTGATTCAGTGTACAAAGTTGTAGTTGAAGCTCCACGTGGCATAAACATGAGGGTAGAGCCTGAGGCGTTGAGATTTAACAGGACAGTGACAACGTTGTGTTTCCAAGTAACATTCTCTTCGGACCAAGATCTCCATGGAGATTACAAGTTTGGGAGCTTGATATGGACCGCTGGTGATCATGTCGCGAGAAGTCCCGTGGCTGTACGACCAATCAAATATGAATCATATTCAGATGTATGAGTACTAATATATCTGTAAATTATAAAGTTGGAAATGTATTAACTCAATTTGCTTACGTTCTTGTGTTGATTTTAAAAAGTTATATATATATATATATATGTAGGTGAAATCAAATACAAAAGTGGTGAATTCATTTTCTACTGTACTTCATACCTAGTTCGCATATAATTCTCTATATAATATAATAGAGTTTTCTGTTCAGTTACCAATAAAAAAAATGTCGGATAATATTTAAGAAAATTCATTGATGAGAAATAATGCATAATTTCTATAGATTTTGTGTAGAATTGTTCCCTAGAAAGTATTCATTCAATGTTATGAAGAGGGAATGTTCCATTTGATTAGTTGGATTGGAGCTCAGTTCGATGCAGTCCAATCAGCCGTTAGATGTCGCTCAATCAACGGTGAATAAGGAGCAGATTCGGTTCACGCGGATCGACTTCATAGACCGTCGATTAAGTTCAATCCAACGGTAACGTGTCGATTTGATCCAGGGCGCGGCCGCGTCTAAATTATTTTGACCGCGAACTGAAAATTTTCAAACCTAACTAAAAAAATCCCCAACTATAAATATCCTTTAAACCCCTCCATTTTCAGCAAGCAAAAGTTGCAAATCTCAAATACTGTTAGGTCGAGGAGTGTTTGGCAGGCGAGAAAATTTTCCCGTGAAAATGTCAGGAAGGGGAAAGGGAGGGAAGGGGCTTGGAAAGGGAGGAGCCAAGAGGCACAGGAAGGTTCTGAGGGACAACATCCAAGGCATCACCAAGCCCGCCATTCGCAGGCTCGCTCGCAGGGGAGGAGTGAAGCGTATCAGTGGCCTCATCTACGAGGAGACCCGCGGAGTTCTCAAGATCTTCTTGGAGAACGTGATTCGCGATGCTGTGACATACACCGAGCACGCTCGGAGGAAGACGGTGACCGCCATGGATGTGGTGTACGCTCTCAAGAGGCAGGGTCGCACTCTCTACGGTTTCGGTGGTTGATTTGCTCCATTTTGTGCTTCTATTAGCCTATTCTGTTGTTGGTCTGAGCTTAGTGTGTTTCCTTTTGATTACCAGTGGAAAGATCAATTGTAAGTTAGAAATTGGCTAATGAAGCATGTCTTCTGTCTGTAATGAAATTACTGTTACAAGAAATGGAATCTGTATGTTTGATTTCTGAAATCCATTGAATCTGCTTTTGAATTTTTTCAGTTTCATGAGCTCACCTCAAATTTGTTAGTGTTTGTATGATTAATCTGAAGCAGGTGGTGGGTTTGGTTAGCTACATAATTTAGGGTTTAGGGTTTTGGTATTATTGAAAAACTGATGTTTGTTTGTTATTGATGTAGGCCTGAAGTGGGGTTTTATGTATACTCCATACTCAAACAAAGGTTTCTTCATGGATTTGATATGCAGGTTTGTGTATCGAATAATGATATTGTCACAATTTTCCTTCTATATTGCTCAACATTGTAGGTTTATGAGTTGAACTGGATAGGTACAGTGAATTTAGCGAAGCATGTGAACTTGTTCAAAATCTGAAATCCATAGTTTCACCCATTTTGCTAAGATTTTTTTGTACCAGTTTGAGTTTCTAACACGGGTTATGTACTTTCTCTGGATTGTTGAGCATGATTCAGGAAACAAGTTCTGCAAATGTTCTGGCTTGAGATGAGTTTTTCACTTTCCGGGATCTGATATTTTGCTTTTTTCGGGCTAAATTCATTTATAGTGTATACCTATGTTTCATATCGTTTTGTTCTGTTGTGTTCATCTTAATTTCGTTGAGTGGTGGCAATCTTAGTTTTTGCTTTAGAGATGGATCAATTTGTTTCATGCATAGTATAGATTGAATTAGCTCGAGTCATTATCAGTGTTAGGCCTTTATTTTTCCTCGTGCATTATGTCATATTCTATGGCTCAAGAATTTTTGCCTATAAGTATCTGGCAAGTGTTAATACTTATATCAGTGTTATTATCTTGTGCCCATGGCTAAGCTGACTATGAATTTAGGCAATCATGTTAATGAGAATAGTTGCAACTCACAATTAGAGTTTTGATGCTGATAGAGAAAGAGCTATTCTTATCCTTATAGATAAGATATATGCAATCATACAAATTTGAGACAGACCTATTGTTCTGGAAACAGAAGTAATTAAAACATTAGGCTTTGAATGCTATTATATACTAGTCATGATGCAGCAGATGCTTGTAGCTTGAACCTTTGGTCTGGAACAGCATAGATCTGCATATAGGACATGTGACCTGACCTTCAAGCAACCAAGCATCCAGACAATGTTGATGAAACACATGAGAACAATTACAAAGCTCCCTGATTAGATGGGTCCTATCAATGCTCTCCAAGCAGACAGAACACGCCATGTCCTCCTTCCCGTGTTCTTGGTTTGCAGTCGATCTCTGCAGGAACTCCCCATATTCCACAACTGGAAGCGTTCTCTTGATGAACGAGGTCAGGGTTTTGACCGGGACGTTAATGAAAGAGAAACCAACCATGACTAGAACATTGTTGTCTGGTGGACACTCAGGTTGTTGTGGTGCTTGGGGCTTGAGCAGACCCAGGTGATTGACCGTGAACATGAAGCAACCAACAAGCCGGTTGAGCAGCAATAAGGTATATTTAAGCATTTTGGTACCATAAGAGAAACAGAATAGAACCCCGTAAGTCTGATAATGCGTGCCTCTGTCTCAACAGTTAGAGCAACACGAACCATTGTTGGGTTATAGCTGAAACTTAAATAGCCAGGTATGTATCTGTCCTTCTGCATTATTAAATGCAACCATTTCATGATTGTGTTTAAATAGATATTTTAATTGATTGCAATCCTCAGCAATCATGATTGATTATTTTCTTTGATTTATTATGGACATTTGACTTCAATTGATTATAGTATATCTATACTTTTCTAGTTGGCATTGTTCAGTGATGCCAATTTCTTATACCAAAGAAAGTTGGTAGAATGTTATCATTTCATTGTTTAACAATGTTTTTTTAATGAGCACATTATTAAATCTGTTATAATATATTCCTTAGAGGTGCCTTCTTGAACGTTTGAAGGGCCATTAGCAATTCCTGAAAGATATCTTCAACGCATCAACATGAAAAGTAGAAAATCTCAGTTCCTATCTATATGTCAGTTTTATGTTGATTTTGTATATTGGGCATTCTAGAACTTTATTGGTACATACGACCGTTTCAAAAATTCTCTTCTTCGTTTTGAGGAAAAATTTGATTTTGATTGAAAACCCATTTTCCAAACCAATAGACTTCTCTGTTCTGCTCTAAACTCTCGCAATGGCATCTTCTCTACCCATCCCTTACCTTGGTTCTTCTTCTTCGAACTGTACCGTGACTACCTTGAAGCTCAAGTCTTCCTTTCTGGGTTCTCCTCATTTCCCCTCCCAAGGTCGGTGGAAAGGCCAAGAAAGGTACTTGTTTCAATTTCCTTTCTGGGCCGCTTCATCTCTGTTTTTTTCTGAACACCCTCTAAGCTTATTTGTGGCCATTTGTGTTTTTCATTGTTGTTGCAGTGGTAGGGATGATGTGAATTCCTGCTTCTTCTTTCTTCTGAGTTCACTTCTCTTATTGTGCTTGGCTGATGTTGTGTGTGGGTTTGGTGTTTTGAGGGTCGTTTGATTGTGCATTGCAGGATAAAGCTTCACTTCTGTTTAGAACACCCCACCCCACCCAGCTCTAGTTCTGCTTCTTAAGGCCACAGGTTTGTATTCGATCTGTAACAATTATTGCAGTGTTTGCTATGTTGCTTATGTTTGTAAACATGTTAAATTCAGCTGATTTGTGCCAACAAAAGTAATTATGGATGTTGAGTACTTGGTCTTCATGAGTCTTTAAGTGATTCAACTATGATATTAGTCGTCATAGAATGTCCTGGAAGTACTGCTACCTCAATCTTGTCTGTTTTGCACAACTCTTTTTATCATGCTCAATATTAAATGGGTTGAATTATTGATGCCATGCTATTAATGTATAGTTTAGGACAAGTTTACATTGATTACACTTTTTCTAAAGCCCTGCAAAGTAAAATATATGCACATCTGAGATCCAATTTGCAGTGTAAGTTTATATGCAATGGAAAATGTTATAAGAGAAAAGGTTGACTTGAAAGCATTGAGAACACTCAGTCAGTCATGAAGCTCTTGTTCTGTCTCAATCATGACGTTTTGTCATCTTACAAACTGGAACAGCATTGTTAATGTATTTAATTGTCCTGCTTAAGTGAGAATGTGAGATTAGAAGCTCTTTCTAGCAGTTGAACAAGCTTTAATGGTGTGTTAATCTAACAGTGCTCATTAAATCTTTGATGCTATACTGACCTATCATTTCCAGATGTTCTTATCACCATGTCTTGATATATTTACATTATCGCTTTAATACTTTTTTAAAGATGGTGTTGTTGTATCAAGGATGATGATTACTCCATTCCATAATGTCAGCCATGGTCAGTAGATTAAGTTAAAGGTTTATACAACAATATAACTGAGCTTAGCTCTTAATAAGCTGAATCTGCTAAATGCTACACCTATCGCTAATTTGCGCTCATTGGAAATTCGTAAACCAATCAGTGTCGTGTTCTCTTCTTTTTTCTAAGGCAGTTCGAAATGTTTGATTCCTTGATGAACAAATACAGGGGAACCTTTATTCTTGTTGTACACCATAGGATTGAGGATGCTTGATCTTGCATAAAGTAAATAATATAGCCTTAGCCTAACATAGTGATAGAAACAAGCACTTTTCTAAAAAAACACTAGGAGTTAGTCCGGCGAAGAGGGCCTTTTAGAGACCAATCGGGGATTAATTGAAAATCATAGAGGACTAATTGGAGACTAAATGATGGACGACTTTGTTTGTGCACATGCAATCATATTCAAAGTTGTAAAAGTCCTTTATAATTCTCAATTAATTAATTAGATTTATTTTCTGATTAATCTCCGACTAATCCTCGATTAGTTCCTAGAAGGTCCTCTCCTCCCTCTGTAATTCTCAATTATTCAATTTCATTTATTTTGATTAATCTCCGACTAACCCTCGATAAGTTCAAAAAGGTCCTCTTCGCCCGACTGGTACCTAACACTTTTTAGATCATATTAAATGTGTCTTATAGCCTAGGAAACTAATATCTGATGTACCAATAGTTGAATGTGAACAATCAAATAATAAGATATTTTGTGTATCATTCTGAGTTTCTGACATGGGTTATGTACGTTCACTGCATTAGCATGATTCCCAAAACAAGTTCCACGAATGTTTTCTGGTCTGATGCTAGATATCGTCATCCTTTTGACCCGAGATGAATTTTTCACTTCCCAAGATCTAATATTTTGCTTCGTTTGGGCTAAATTCATTTACAACTTGATACAGTAGATGGCAGACCTATGTTTCGTAACGTTTTGTTCTGATGTGTTCATCTTAATTTTGTTGACCGGTTGCAAACTTAGTTTGTGCTTTAGAGATAGGTCGATCTGTTTCATGCACAGTATAGATTGAATTAGCTTGAGTCATTTTAGTGTTAGGCTTTTATTTTTCCTCGTGCATTATGTCATATGGCTCAAGAATTTTTTCCTATAAGTATCCGGCAAGTGTTAATACTCAGATCAATGTTATTATTTAGGCAATCATGTTAATGAGAGTAGTTGCAACTCACAATTAGAGTTTTGACGCTGATAGAGAAAGAGGAATTGGGTTAAGTAGAATAGACAAATCCACTATTGGTATACTCATAGATAAGATGTATGCAATCATACAAATTTGAGAGACAGACAGACCTATTGTTCTGGACACAGAAGTAATTCTAACATTAGGCTTTGCATGCTATTTGACGCATATCTTGTGCTTTCTACTGCCAATACTAGTCATGGTGCAGCAGCTGCTTGTAGCTTAAACCTTTGGTCTGGAACAGCATAGATCTGCATATAGGACATGTGACCTGACCTTCAAGCAACCAAGCATCCAGACAGTGTTGATGAAACACATGAGAACAATTACAAAGCTCCCTGATCAGATGAGTCCTATTCAGGCTCTCCAAGCAGACAGAACACGCCACATCCTCCTCCTCCTTCCTATGTTCTTGGGTTGCAGTCGATCTCTGCTGGAACTCCCCATATTCCACCACCGGAAGCGTCCTCTCGATGAACGAAGTCAGGGTGTTGACAGGGACGTTAATGAAAGAGGAGCCAACCATGACTAGAACACTGTCGTCTGGTGGACACTCAGATGGTTCTTCTTCTTCTTGATTGACAATGGGCTTGACAATGAAGTTGAAGCAACCAACAAGCTGGTTGAGCAGCAATAAGGTAATATTTAAGCATTTTGGTATCATAAAAGAAACAAAACTGAAACTCATGAGCCTGAGAATGTGTCTCTTGGTGTTAACAGTTGGAGCAGCATGAAGCATTGTTGGGTTATAGCTGAAGCTTATAAATATCCAGGTATGTGTCTGTCCTTTTGCATTGTTTAAATGTTACCAAATCGTGAATCATGCTTGTGTTTATAGAAATATTTTAATTAATTGCAATCCTCAGCAATCACGACTGATTATTTTCTTTGATTTATTGGGTACATTTGACTTCAATTCATTGTAGTATATCTGTCCTTTTCTAGTTGAAAATGTTCAGTGATGTCAATTTCTTATACCAAAGAAAGTTGGTAGAATGTTATCATTTCATTGTTTAACAATGTTTTTTTAATGAACACGTTATTAAATCTGTTGTAATATATTCCTAAGAGGTGCCTTCTTCTTGCACGTTTGAATGACCATTACCAATTCCTTAAATAAAAATAATCTTCAACGCATCAACGTGATATGTCAGTTTTATATATGTTTCAATAAATGACCTCCGTGTTCCAAAGGGTGTAGACAACTAAGCGGAAGTATTTATCCAAAACTGCTCTGTTTCATTTTGAGGAAAAATTAGATTTTGTTTGAAAACCCATATTTCATTTTGTGAAGATGCTAGATTCAGCTGATTTGTGGTAACACAAGTAGTAAGTTATGGATGTTGAGGCCTGAGGGCTATGGCTTATCTGATTCTAATAAGAAACGATTTGATTGTGGGTACTTGGTCTTCATGAGTCTTTAGGTGATTAAACTAGGATATTTGTCGTCATAGAATGTTTTGGGCAGCTCCTTTTATCGTGCTCAATGTTGAATTATTGATGTCATGCTATTAGTCTATTATACTTTAGGACATGTTTTCATTGCTTAGTCTATGATTTAGGACATGTTTTCATTGATTATGTTTTTTTTGAAGGCCTGCAAACCAAAATATATGCACACTTGAGATCAAGTTAATATACAATGAGAAGAGTAATAACACTCACTCAGTCATGAAGCTCTTGTTCTATCTTAGTCATGACACACTTTTGTCATTGTAGTGATTTAGTATCATTTTGGATTGTGATATTGATGATAGTAAATGGCATTGCTAATGTATTTCATCAAGTGAGATTAGAAGCTCTTTGTCGCAGTTGAACAAGCTTCAATTGTGTGTTAATCTAACAGTGTTCATCAAACCATTAGTGCTATATATGTTGACCTCTCATTTCAAAAATGTCCTGATATTATTTGTAGAAGATGGATCCTGATTCCTTAACTCAGGCCAAACCCAAATATATTATTGAGTTGATCTTAATAAAGTGCTATATCTGTTGCTAATTTGTGCTCATTCTTGAACCCAAAAAAAGAAGGAACTGTTTCTGTAGAGTCCAGTCCAGGTTCTTCTTCTCTGTTGCTCCATTTGGTGAATGAAACAAGAGTGGTAAGTTTTGCTACCAATTTATGGTTAACATAACATGGCCTACTGGATACGTGTATGGTATGGTCCAAATACAATATCGTATTGAGTGCATGACCGACTGAAAAAACATCATCAGCAACAGAACAACAAGTGAAGTGACACCTTTGATGATGATGAAGTTGAATGCATATCTTCATCTTCATCAGCAGAATGAATGGATTCGTTGACTTTAATATGTACGGCCTAAACTCAGTGACTCACATACTAGAATCTTCCACAAAGCATTGAGGAGAATTGGGAGGAGATGGAGACAGGACTAGCAAGTGGTGAACTTTACTGTGATTCTGTTTTGTCTCAATTCTTGTATGCATGATACCAGTCCTATCCCAAATAATATATTAAGTATTTAATTATTAATATTCGGATATTATCTATTGGAGTTTTGATTAGTTTGAAGTATTAGCTATTAGAGTTGAATAGATTAAGGATTTGTTCTTATCCTATCATTAGTTGGATTGTTACACCAAACTCTATATATATATATCTGCATTGTTGAGATTTTTAAGACACCAGACATTGTTGGGCCAAGTTATGCACCTTTCTTATGTTGATTTTGTAAATATGATATATTTATTCTTTGATTGTTGTTATGTTAAGTACGTAATACTTCATATATTTTAAAAGTCATGGTAAACATCTATTTGAAGAAATAAAACTTCATAAAAATACTAACTAAAACTGAATAAAATTGAATTATAACCGTCTACTTCAAAAAATTTAAATCTTATTCCTATCCTTACTAGAAATCAACCTGTCAATTATTTCCAAAAATAATACTTTCCGCTCCAAAATAAATATTTCAATATTAGGAGGCACAAGTTTAGCAAAATAACAAATAATAATATGTGAAAGCCTTGACGCAGCGGTTCAATGAGATTTACTTGATCGGAAATGAAGGGTTCAAGCTGATTTGCTTTCACGTGAGAATTGGGGTTGGATGGATTGGTCTTCGGGCTTTGTAAGGGTAGCTAGACATTTGTCCATGTAACGGAGTGGATTATATAATACTAATATTCTAATTCTAATTAAATAAAGAAAATAATATAGTAAATGATTATTTATTTAAAAAAAGCATAGATATATGAATTGATACGGTGAAAACAAAACAATTAATTGAGCATTGATGAACACAAAACAAAGTTAGATAGATCCATGGGTTGGGAGAAAGTAAACCAAACCAAACCAAACCCAACCCTAGAAGAAGAAGGAGAAATGAACAATAGATAAGAGAGAGGGACACGACTCTACTCGACTCGACCCGGTTTATACATATAAACACCCACTTTATTCTCTTTTCCTACACACACACAGACACAATTCAATTTTTTGATTTGATTTTCCAGAGAGAAACCGAATGGCCTCTCCGCCGCCAGAGACGACGACGCAGAGCCACTTCTCGTCTGAGAACGGCCTCAGGATCACCTCCCACTCTTCCAATCGGAACTCGGTATCTTCAATCCCTTTGATTTCTATTGTTTTCTCTCACTTTCCTTCTGTTTTTGCTCTCTTTTCTGGATCCTGAGTTTATGTATGTGTTTGTGCATTTAGTTAATCTGATGGAATTGAAGTTACCATAGTCAAGATAGAATTTGGTTGGTGTTGTTTATCTCTTGTGTAGTCAATTTGATCAAACTATAGTGTGTGTTGTTATTGTTCACTCTATGATGATTGTGTGCAAGGTCTATGGGTATATGATTGATCTTCCACGAGTTTGATTGTGAATTGAACTTTGTTTCAATGGTCTCTTGGAAAGTAGTGAGTGGCTTGTTCATGGTATGGTGTTAAATGAGTAATTGACTTCTTATCCATACACTACCTTTAAGCATTGCTTTGCAAGTGTATGTATGTCTCTTATGTGCTTATACTTATAGAATTGAACATAATTAACTCCTTACAAGTGCGCTTATTGCACCTATTTTGGCTACCTGAGAAAATCTCTGCAATCCTATGTCATGCTTTCTAGTCACAATCACATATCTGTTTGATACACTAAGCATAGTAAATATTATAAGACAAGCAGTTGTTTTATTGAACTTTGAGAGAGCTTTTCCAATACCCCATTATATCACTTGATATTTCAAACATCATTTCCATTGTAAATCAATACTTAAACATACATAGTGTTTACACCTTTGGGAATTGTATTTCAACCCTCATCTACTTTTTCCATAGTTACATAATAAATACAGGGATCATGAATTATCGGACATGTTACATTTATTTCAACCTCAATCTACTTTTTATCGTTACATAATAGATGCAGGGATCATGAATCATATGTATATGCTGTGAAGTTCAATCTTGGATTTTTGAAATAATCAATGGTTTATTGGTATGCGCTTATCTGTCTGTGCATTCTCTTTGGGTTTCTATTTTGCGTTAGAAGTGTACTGTATATTCTTTGATGTTTTATAATTTATCAAATTATGGCTGCGTTTGAATTAATGATTTCAAATTAGGATTCATGTTTATGTTTTGTTACCATTACCTTTCAGAAGGACAAGCAAGAATCTGAACACGGGCAAATAATCGAAGTTTGCGGTGATTTGCAAGCAATGGAAGGGAACAGCGCCAGCAAGGTCTGTCAGGGGGCACCGTGCGGCTTCTCAGACGCCTCGGCGAGTTCCAAAGACGCAAAGGAACGCTCCGCTGCCATGAGGAAGCTCCTCATTGCGATCGGGCTCTGCATGATATTCATGACGGTGGAAGTCATCGGAGGCATAAAAGCCAACAGTCTTGCGATCCTAACCGACGCAGCTCACCTCTTATCAGACGTCGCGGCGTTTGCCATCTCCCTGTTTTCACTGTGGGCTGCCGGGTGGGAGGCCACCCCGCGCCAGTCTTACGGGTTTTTCAGGATTGAGATCCTCGGCGCTTTGGTGTCCATCCAGATGATATGGCTCCTAGCCGGGATTCTCGTGTATGAAGCCATTGCGAGGCTTATACATGAGACTGGTGAAGTTCAGGGCCGTCTCATGTTCCTTGTTTCAGCTTTCGGTCTTCTGGTTAATATAGCCATGGCTTTTCTCTTGGGACATGATCACGGCCACAGCCATGGACATGGGCACAGTCACGGCCACAGCCATGAAGATCACGATCATGGGCACAGCCATAGCCATAGCCATAGCCATCAAATCAATATCACAACACATCACCATCATCACGAGGAGGATGATCATCATCATCACCATGACCACAAGACTGATTCTACTGAACCTCTCCTCGAGACAGGCGACGCTCACCAGAAGAAGCGGAACATCAACGTGCAAGGCGCGTACCTCCACGTGCTGGGGGACTCGATCCAGAGCGTGGGGGTGATGATCGGGGGAGCAGTGATATGGTACAAGCCCGAATGGAAGATCATCGACCTGATATGCACGCTGGTGTTCTCGGTCATTGTTCTCGCCACGACCATCAGGATGCTGAGGAACATACTGGAGGTGCTGATGGAGAGCACGCCAAGGGAGATTGACGCAACCAGGCTCGAGAAGGGGCTGTGCGAAATGGAGGAGGTGGTGGCGATACACGAGCTGCACATATGGGCCATAACGGTGGGGAAGGTGTTGCTGGCTTGTCATGTCAAGATCAAGCCAGACGCCGACACGGACATGGTGCTGGACAAGGTGGTGGACTATATTCGAAGAGAGTACAATATCAGTCACGTTACGATTCAGATCGAACGATAGTAAGTAAGTTGAGGACTTGTACATCACTTTTTTGCTCTGTATTGAGAATGAGTCATGTAACTGTGATTTGGATTTAGATTTATATTCGGTGGCTGTTTCAAACTTGAATATTCTTTTGGGTTGTCGAAAAGATGGATTATTTTGTGGTTTCATTCAATATATGATCATATATTAAGGCTGGTGTAAATGATTCGTTTCATTCAATATTTGATCATATATTAAGGCTGGTGTAAATGATTCGAATCTGAGCTTCATTTTTTAGGACTTGGCCAGGGAAAGAGGTGTTTGACTTGATCTCAAACTCGAACTTGAACAAATTTATACATACAACTAAGTTTGGATTGAGTTTAAGTTCTAATTCAAATATACATTAAAGATTAAGATATATAACTATCTCATACTCAAACTCATGCCAAACTTGGTATAAGTTTGTTCAAGTTAAAGTTCTAATACAAATATACATTAAAGATTAAGATATATAATTAATTAATTAATTAAATACTTTAACACGAATCAGTTTGATTTGTAAAGGAGCAAAACTTAAAAGTTTAAGTTTGGTTATAATGAACCCAAGCCATAAATTTAAGAAATCAATTTTACAAATTAAGTTCAACCAAAACGGGTGATGATGTATATTATCATAACAAGAGGGTGTTTTATTTTGTTAATGACAAAATAGTGTTTATGTAAGATTAATTCTTAATTGTAAGAGCAATGTCCGCAATTTTGTATAAATAAACATTTTGCAAATCAAAGTTTGAAACCTTTTTCCGTAAACTTCCTTGGAAATCAACTAGAGGAATGGAGGTAGTGAGTTTCAGCCCTGGCGATCAATGAGAGGAATGGAGGTAGTGTACGACATCACCGCGAGGTTGGGCTGGTTCGAGAAGGTTCTTTGAATGTGATCGGAAAACGATCAAAGCTGGCAATGAGGTCTCTGATTACCAACAGTGGAGATCTATTCATAGAAAGCGATGGAGCTGACTCTTAACACGACAACACGTGAACGAGTGTGCATCTTCAAACACTCATTTAATAAAAGAAAACAAGAAAACAGCACAAATATAAAAAATAAAAAGTGGCCCAATTAAGTCAAAATATTATTTCATCAAGAACAAGCATATATATAGTCAACCCAATGTCAATCTCAAAAACCCTCGTTGACAGCAAATTTCCAAGGATGATATTCAACAACTTGAAATGAATAGCAAATACGAGTAAGAAATATTAGTGCGATACATCTATCCATGTCCTTAAACTTCAACGGTGTTGGCTAAAAATAGCTTTGCTAATGATGCCAGTGGCCTCAATGTAGCGATCCACACACCTCGAGATGCAACTACTCTCACTCCCACTCAGGCTCGATCCTGGTTTTGTGATACACTTCTCAAAGCATTTCCCTTTTAAAGTCTGAGAAAACACAGAATCACGCTTTGTAAGTTAACCAAAAGAATAGAGTATAGAGCAATTAACTCCTACGAACACAGCAACAAAAACAACTACAATGAGGCAAAGGGGCCTGTGAAATACTCTGAATCAAGAAGCATTCAATTTCGTTTTATAGAATTTGTGACTAGCGACTAAGATTGCCAACTCAGATTTGGATTGCCTGACTGGACTATTAGAATTTATACACTTAACAATTCAATTGATTCACAATAAAGCGGCAGATTACCATCGTCCAACAATGGGAAAAAACATTGAACCCAAAACAAATATATATATATTAACACATCCCATCCATTTCCTAAGATGTTTATGCTTTCACTTTTAAGTACAGCAAATATAATGTGCCAGCAATCAGAAATAAACTGGTGCAATTTAGTTTCTGAATCGAGCATCCTATTGATATATTTGGGAACCTAGTTACACATTACTTCTCTCGTGTTTCTGCTTCTTCAAGCATAGAATCTACAAATACGTCAAAATGAACAACATTATAGAACTCTTTCACCTTTAGTATTGTACACTAACCTACCATTAATCATCAATTGTTAACCAAAGAATTTGAATTATATTTTTATTATATTCATCATATTTAAACAGCATTCTGCACCCACTAAAGCTAGATAAGTTAGATAAGTAAAGCTTCTCTCATTTTCTGTATTTTCAAATACAAAATTTATAACCAATTAAAATGAAGAAGAGTACAAAACTAAATCAATTCTTAAGGAAATAAGACAAAATGATTTCAGGCTCACATTACAGAGACATCGACTGTAAAGAGAAAATCGCCAAATGAACAAGTCTATCTAACACCAGAAGATAATTCAGCAATTTCTAACATCAGGAAATAACATAAAGATCTGAAATTGAAACCATCGATGTAAATACAACCAATAAAACTACATAAATCTATCTAGCATCCTACAGATAAATTTGTGAACCCAATTGCACATAACATCTATTCTGTTTCTGTTTCTTCAAGCATAGAATCTCCAACTACTTCAAAATAAACTAGAGAACTAAATAACGTCAAATCTCAAGGAAATAAGCAACAACATGATTACGGGGCTCTCAGTACACTCTGAACTAGCATTACAGTGAAGACAAAGACCACCCTAAACAGGAAATCATCAACCAAAGACAGATACCCAACAAAAATCTATCCACCACCAGAAACTAATTCAGCAAAAACACAAATCTATACAGCATCAGTAGCTAACTCAGAAATTCTCAATATCAAGAAATAACATATAGATTTCAAGCCAATGAAACAACCACAAAGCAGCTCAATCTGAAGAATTACATAGCACGATCACAAAGCAATATCCAAGTTTTCAACAGAACAATCAAATCTACGAGCTCAAGTACAAACAAATCAAAATCGATATCGAAGAACACGAAGAATCAAAACACGAATAAAAAAAACTTGAGATTGTACCTCGATGAGCTCCTCGGCGTAAGCCTGAGCAAGCTGGGTCTTGACAGACTCCATGACGTCCTCTAGAGAAGGCTTCGACGACGATAGCGGCGGAGACGACGAGAACGAATCCATATCTTCACTGATGCCTAAACCCTAATTCCAATTCCTCTGTATGTCTCTCTCTTCTCTCTCGCAGACCCTACTTCTAATGGACACGAAGCTTCTTCTCCACTCTCATGGATTTGCAACTGGGCCGGCCCAAACGTTTGACCGCCAATTCCACGTAAATGGGCCCGGCCCGTTTCACTCTCAACAATCAGTTTAAGGGCATATGGACTCTCTCAGCCCAAAAGCCATTATTTTATCTTGGATAAATCTCAAAAACTGGGTTCAACTATTCAATTTTTCTGCAAAAAAATGAATGTAAATTTATCATTTTTTAAAAAGGTGTGCATTTGTCCGAAAGTGATATAAATGCCCTTTAAATAATTACTTTGAATTAAAAATAAAAATAATTTTTCAACTCAAACTTGTCAGTTTTTTCTTGAGTCTAATCCCGTGCAAGAGAAGTAACATAAAACTTTTTTTAAGATTTGTATTTTATTTTAAAATATTTGTATTTTATTTTAAAAAACTGATTTAAAGATTTTTTTTGAGAGGAACATAAAACTTTTATTTAACCAAATAAAACGGCATCTTGCCGTAAAAATTATTTTCGTCACATAAAAAATCAAATATAATTTATTTTCTATTTACTTATTTCTCTATCTTATTTGTTACCTCATAACTATGTTAGGCATTAATTAGGAGTTACTACAGAATATATATTTTTATTTAGTCACATATAATTGGGTATATGTATGTACCCTAATACTCTATAATAATCAAGTCATTTGATCTTTTCTTTATCCTTATCTTTGGGTAAATTAAATTCACAGCCACATTTTATAAAATTTGAATAGTTAACAGCTAAGTTTTGCAATTTACTACATTATCCTAGTTATATTATATATATATGAATTTCATGTTGGAAAATAAAAGGGTTTTGTTAGAGTTTTCATGTTAACGAATCCATTATATCATTATTGTTGGATAAAAACTCTTATTTCAAGAATTAATAATAATGCAATATCTACCTATCTATACTTGCTGCAAATAATTCAAAAGACATGAATTGGGAGTTCACAATAAGTCCAATCCAAGTCTTTTTTTTCTCTGTTTTTATTGCAAGTAAATAAAAGAGAGTTGACATTTATGTATGTATACATGGTTTAATAAAAACAAATACAAAAATATAACCAAAGAAAAGAGAACACGTGGTGTTCGGAACAGTGAATGTGGTCCTATGAGTGTCGATGAGTTTGAAGGAAATGTGGTCCTACTCCTACTACGAGCTATGGACCTCTATTACATAACTATTATATTTATAATAATACATTTTTTATTTATTTCATATGATCATAATATATATATACACACCTACTTGTATAAACGCAAATATCTATATCATAATACAACAATAATAATCAATTTTCTATGTATTCGTGCACTGATCATGACCTTCAAAATTTTTTATTAAATAAATAAATGATTTATTTATTTATTTATAAGGTACTAATAGCTGTAGGTAGCTAGGGAAGGACATGCTGTTTAGTGAAGATCCATCAATTAATAAGTACAAGAGGTGGGAAATTTTATATTTAGATAGATATATGTTTTCATTAGATTTTGAAGAATTTAATTGTTGTTGGGAAATAATAAAAAAGTTGTAATTGATCATAAAATAATAAAAATAGGCATCGTTTGAGGATTTGACATTTCAAGCTGAATATGTAGAACTTGTAATAATTTCTGTGGGGACCTTTTAACACTTCCCATTAATTTGACAGCTAACAATTAAATTCAAAAGTGAAATTAAAACTTTTGGAAACTATAATCTGAATTATCCCCAATATATATTAGTAAAATCTCCAGTTGAAATACTGATAGCATAAGAGTTTTGACAAAAAAGTTCCTTTAAAATATAATATTTAATAAATTTCGTGCCAATGAAAAACACATGATTTTAGTATGTATTTATTTACTTTGAATATTACACGGTTTGAGGTAAGAGAACGAGCAATGTCAATTAGTGCATGAAGTTCAATTGGTACGTTATTAATATTTATTTATTTTATTAAATACACTATATATAATAGTATGATAGAAATAATGAGAAATTTATTATTGATGTGTGTAATTGTATTATACAAGAGACCTATATTTATAAAATTTAATATAGAGAGAAAATGTAACAGAGAGAAAGAGAGGGAATAGGTATCCTAATACATGTGAGAAAAAAAACCTAAATATAGATGGGCATTAGCCCTAATGGGCC
>JAYMTP010000234.1:0-39956 GCA_036897365.1 Geranium brycei | reverse complement strand
GTACCAAGATTCGAACTCAGGACCTCACATGTGTTAAGTGAGCTCCTTACCACTTGGCCCAACTTGTGTTGGTTAAGTTTTAAGTCTTGATTTAATATGGTGTCAAAGTTTGATTTCATCTGATAAAAAATTCATAATTTTGGTTCGATTGGAATTGGGACGAGATCACACAATATGTCTCGAACTAATCTATGTAAAATACGTTAAACTCGTTGGGATTCAGTATCCTTATTCGATATGAGTGGTGACGAGACCATGAAATCGCCTTGAACTTATAGACGAGTTTAAGAGTAAGTGTCTGGGTCATCGTCGGTTAACTTGAATATTTAGGTTGGTCGGAATTTCACATTATAGCAAATATTGGTCTATATCTCTATGAAAAAAAATATTTTTGAGTCCGACACGAATTTGGAATTCCTGTCTTGGTCGAAGTTATGTTACTAACTAGCTTCATTGTCATTTTTATGGGGAGGCAAAATACGTTAAACTCAACGAAAACCCGATATATTCACGATAGTGAAGGATCGCAAAACTCGCCTCGAACTCCTATTGTCATCCCTAATCTATACATACACAACGAAGCTCATGCGTGAAAGAGATATTTATCAGTACTTTAAAAATTATTAAGCACTAGTCGGGCGAATAAAGCTCTCATAAATTAGTTGAAAACTAATTAGAAATAAATCAAATTGGTTGGGATGTTTAAAAAACACTAATATTATTTTATCAGTCCTCTAAAAATCGCTGGTGGCTACTCGAGAAATATAGATGATCAATCGAAGAAGTCGGAGATTTTTATAAGTGTTTGTTTTATTGATAATCCAAAAGAACAAGCAGCAACAAACCAAACTACAAACCCAACAAAAAAAATAAAATAAAAAATTACAATAATGCCACTATGATTCCAATGACATAGTACTCAGCGATGAAACAACCTTGTTAGGGTCGCTAGTGACGGTTCCAACCAAGAAACAATTCTGTTTCTCTCAGACCAACATAAAAAGGCATCAATGTACCATAATCTTGCACAAACTCAAGAAAACACCATCAAGAACACATGAGAAATGGGCGTTCAGGCCTCTGCGGATTGGTGGAGGGGCTCGAGAGAGTGTGTGATCGTTGTGATGGACGCGGACAGGAGGAAAGGGAATGTGGATGCTTTCAGGTGGCCTCTGAAGCACCTCGTTCGCCCCCGAGACACTGTCGTCGTTCTCGGGGTTTTGTGTGATCTCGGGAGGAAGAACAACTGCTTCCCTTTCGATATGGGTATTCGAATGCCTGGCATATGTAAGATTTCATGTTGTCATGGTTTCTTGTTTGGTTTCCGAGAAAGTTTTTGATGATTTTCTTGCGTGTGTTGGAGAGATCCGGGCCTTACCTAGGAAAAGCACCCAAGGAAAGCTCATACACACATTAGAGCCCACGTTTGACCCAAAAGACTAGCCTAGTGGGTCTAGGGTCCAATGTGTATATAAACCCTCCTTATACTCAATACTCTTCCGATGTGGGACTTTGAACTCACATGTGAACATAACAGCGTGCCCTCCAGTGATCGTGTTAATGGGTTTTGTGTTTCGAGGTTTGATTGTGGGGGGTTGTGAGATTTGGGTTTTGAATGCAATTTTAGGATCACTCTTTGTTTGATTAGTGTTTATAACTTTCTGTTTGGTTCCTGAGAAAAAAGTTTTGAGTATTTTCTTGCATGCCCTCCAATGATCATGTTCACGTGTGTCTATGGTTGAATGGTTTGTGTACCATTTTGTGTCAATACTTGATTTTGGGGGAATTGTGAGATTGGGGTTTTGAATGCAAGATTAGGATCACTCTTGTTTGATTAGTTTTTGTAACTTTCTGTTTGGTTCCCAAGAAAAAGGTTTAACATTTTCTTGCACACCCTCCCATGATCATGTTTACATTACATTAGTACTATTTTGTTTGATTAGTTTTTAACTTTCTGTTTGGTTCCCAGAAAAAGTTTGAACATTTTCTTGCTTACCCTCTATTTTTGTATCCTATATATATATATTATGAGTGTAGGGATACTACGGAATTTGGGTTTCTATGATCACTCTTATTTATTTGATTAGTATTTGTGACTTTTTGTTTGGTTACTGGGAAAAAAGTTTGAATATTTTCTTGCATGCTCTCCAATTATCATTTTCATGTGTCTGCCCACAAGCCTTAACAAAGTCTTAGGATAAATATATCTGACTTCACCTATCAGTTTGAGTTTTCATTAACAATATTTTATTATTTTCGCAGGGGAGAAACTCGAGTTAGCGGGGGCTCAGGGCGAAATAAATCCGCACGACATCGAGGAAGAGATCGACAAGAAGAGAGAAGAGTACCATAGTAGGTTTCAACCATTTTACAAGCAATGCAAAAAGAACGAGGTACGTATAAGCTCTAGCTATACATTTCCAAGTGTGTTTTTCTATAATTACAAAAAAAAAGAGTTGACTGATAATTTTTATGATAAATGTAACATACATGTAATTTGGCAAAAGCTCAATAATAGTACACAAGTTTTTTGCAATTATCATTTTCATATTGGCTATAATTGACGAGACTTGACAACGTTGGTATGATCCGAACCATGATTGTGTATGTTCATGTTCTGTCTCTTCAGGTGAAGTTGGAAATCAAACTGGCCGCAGGTTTTTGTGCAAAGAACATAGCGGTCGAGGAATGTAAGAGAAGCAACAGCCGGTGGATTGTGTTAGACAGGTTCGAATTCACTTAAAATCTCGAACTGATTTATAGAAGCCAAAACTTATTCGTGAATTGATCTTTACCATATTCAACCCGGTCCACTTGAGAACTTGAACTTATAGGCGGAAGTCTAAACGTAAATATTATTGGGTTTTCGTGTGCATGTCGGGTTGAGAATATTCACGTTGTGTTAGATGTGACTTGTAAAGACCCGATTTGCAAGTGAGTTTAGGTTACGAGTTTTTAGAAGGGTTGGGGCTCATGTATTGGTTTATCTTCCGATCGTAACTAAACTTTATGTACAATCTTGTTTCGAACTAAAGAACCGCAATTCACGTGCAAAGTCGTAAATAATGTGAATTCTCTCAATCTGAATGTCAGCTAGTGTCAGCCAAAGTTGTGACAAAATTATATGGCTCGTAAGATAAGTTGATAAGTAAAGTTTAGACCTATGAAGTTCCCAATTAATTCTTGATTGATCCTCTATTAATCTTTCAATTTATTTTATTTTATAATTAATATTTTCGAATTTTACCTTATATAATGAGCATAATATAATTGTGTTGATAAAAGAACAATAATGTTGATTTTTCAGTAACTTGAGGAAAAGCAAAGTGTACATATACGGACATGTTGATTGCAATGTTGCGGTCATGAAGGGGAAAGATTTCGCCACCTTAATGCCATCAAAAGCCTCCCGACAAGGATATTTTCCTAGTCAGCCCGAAAAGAATCACAATGGTAACGACGATGGCAATGACGACGATGATGATGACAATGACGACGGTCTGAAACAAGGCGAAGAGATTGTCGTGAGCGAAAAGATCGCGACCGCACATTCTCATAGTCCCTGCGGGCATCCCCTGTCGTGGAAAGCAGGCTTCCCGCGCAGCTTCACGCTGCGCGAGCTCGAAGTCATCACGAGCGATTTCGCAGACGACGAGATTGTTGGGATGCACATGGGCGACATTAGTGTATACCAAGGGTTGCTGGAGGAGACCCCGGTCATGGTCAGTCGTTTCCAGGCGACAGACGCGCGGTTCTGGCCGATGCTGAGGATTATGACGAGGGTTCGCCACCGGAACATTCATGGCCTCGTCGGTTATTGCTGCGCGAGCGATTTCTTGTTCGTCATGACGGATTTCCCCTGTACGGGAAGTCTCAAGCACTACCTCGTGAGTAAGTCTTAAGATTATTATATGTTCGCCAGTTTAAATAATAGTATTAGCATTCATATATCAACTTAAGTTTTTAGGTGGGTTGGGCTTCTGGCATGGTAACAAAGTTTGATATGTTTTGAATGTGACATTCGTATGTCATTTGGTTCGGGCTTAAGACTCATAGATCGGAGGGCGTCCATATTGTCCTTGCACCCTCGCCAGTGAGTGAGTTAGAGTTTCAAGTATGAATCTTTTCACCATGTTAAATAATAATTTGTGCTTTCACCGGTCGATTGGATTTTTGATAGATTATGATAAGACATCAGGCTATGATAAGATCATGTACTTATCATGCTAGTCTCACTTGATGTTGTAAATAATCCTAATTTGTTTGATTAATTTTTTATTAATCATTTATAATTTTCAATTAATTAAAAAAAAATTTTGATTAATTATCGATCAGTTTCTAGGAGGTCACCTCCGACCAACTACCGTCTAGTGAGTTTTACAACACTAGTCGCGCGTCATGTAGATTGACTAGACTTACCTAATCATTCGAGATTTTAGGTAAACATAGATTTTTAATATGATGTTAGAGTCTCGTACCTAAAAATGTAATCATTCACTGTGCAGACGACGAGTTCGCAAAGGCCATGTCATGGACAGCTCGATGGCACATCGCGCAGGGGATAGGCGCGGGCTTGCGCTATCTACACGAGGAATGTGCCGACGGGCCAATCGCTCATCTCTCTGTCTCCTCTGTGAGCGTCTTGTTTCGCCATGGATGGTTTTCGACCGTAAGTAGTTAAACAAACACCATCCAAACTAATTCGAGAACTCATCTTCATGTGTTAATGTCACAATAAACTGATGTTGTTTGTTTATATTGTGTTGTTCTCGTAGCTTGCCAACATGGTCGATGCCAAGTGCCTCAAAGATGAAGTTCCCGAGAAAGAAGGGTAAGAAACTTTAGAGCACAGTCAGTGTTAAATATGTATTCAGGGGATTATGTTAGAGTATCATATCTGAAAAATGTAAATATGTTTATTAGTTGAAATAACAGTTATAGTCTCCCTTATTAACTCGAGCTTTTAAGTGGGTTGGGTCTCTGAAATAGTATGAGAGCTTGTTCTGTTTTGGACGTGACATCCGTATGCAATCTGTTTCGGGCTTAAGACTCATGGATCGGAGGGCATCCATGTTGTCCATGCACCCCGCTCGTCTGTTTCCACATACATTTCAACACGGGTTGCACGTGAGCGAGTGTGTTAGAGTACCGAATCTGAAAAACGTGTATCTATCCACTAGTTTAAATAACAATCTGGACATCCACGTATCAGTTTGAGCTTTTTAGTGGGTTATGCTTCTGACAGACCATACTTGTTATTTACACTGATCTCTCGAATCACATATTTTGGACGCGAGACACAAACTTTAACCATGTTTTGTCTATAACTAATATCGTATATTGTCTTAAGGGTCTTGACTATGGAGAAAGACGAGCGTTTGAATGTAGACGTGCACGATTACGGGGTGCTGCTTTTGGAGCTCATTACTGGGAAAAGTGTCCACCAGTACGACGCCAAGTCATTAGTCGAGCGGGTAAGTTACCATCAACAATAATATCTAAGAAATATATGTATATGATGTCGGTTTAGGGCTTTATGTGATCCTTAAGATCGTTTTTGAATTTTGACACTGATGCAACAGGCATTGCCACATCTCGAGAATGGTACACTGGACCAACTGATGGATCCCAGGCTTGCAGAATCCAGAGACGGCAATGAAAATGTCGATGCCATCGTCAATAGAATGGCGCGAGCGGCGTTTTTATGCGTCAATAAGGATACGACGCATAGGTTTTCGATGAGCGAGGTAACCCTAATTTCGTTGAACTTATCCTAGAATTGTAACATTTTCATGTTTTGTTTTGGATCATGCAGGTGTTGTCTGTGGTTCGAGGGGACAAGTTGGCTGGTGTTGAAATGTAGAATTCCTACAAAAAGATGTGTAGATTATTATGAGTTTTTGGTCATGTGTTTGATCTTGAAACATGTTTTTAACTTTTTAATAGACAAGATTTGTAATAAAGAGCATGCCAAGGTATTTTCCTAGTGACCATAACAGTAACATTAAATTAAATTGTTCTATAACACGACCGATCAAAACCAGAACAAACTTGATAAAATGTTCATCTCAAACAACACAGTCAATCATATTTCGTATATATAGTTCAGAAGAATCCTATAATCAGAAAGAGACGATAAAATATCATAAATTCTACAAAGACTCGAAATCATCGACTGATCATGTCAAGGGGATATATATATAAGGTTTTATGTTCAGGTCCACATACCAATTTTTAGATGCAATATTTTACAGTAATTAATTAAAACATTATTATTTTTAAATAGACTTTGAATAAGAGTCTTGGGGGTCAATATTTTCATACCCATTTTAGTATTGCCATAATATAAAATAGAGAAAATGTCATTTACCTCCTTCATAGTATACCTGATTTTCACTTATCTCTCTCGTTTCACGAATACGTTCTGACATGTCCCTAGAGTATACAACTTTCTCACTAAGGCCCAACGATGTTAGTTTTTGATCAAAATGACAGAAATGCCTCTGTATTAAAAAAATTTAAAAAAAAAATTTAAAACATATTTTTTTATAAAATAAATAATAAAAACTGATTTTAATATTTTCTAAAGAAAAAAAATATTAAAAAATGAAAAACAGTTTTTAAACATCATTTTTTATGTTTTATAATTTTTTTTAAAATAATATTTTTAATACAAAAATCAGTTTTCTATTATTGGTTTTATAGAATAATATATTTTAAAAAAAATTGAAAAAGTAATTTTTATATTTTTAAATACTATAGCATTTTTGAAAAAAAAGTTAACAGAATTTTCAAAAACTAACGCCGTTGGGTCTAAGTGAGAAAGTCGTATATTTTGAGGACATGTCAGAACGTTTTCGTGAAACGAGAGAGATAAATGAAAATCACGTATACTAAATTAAGGTGATGGACATTTTCTCTATAAAATATTAATAAAGTACAAATATCATCATCAGCCTCTGACACCAAGCATCACTCGCACGTGCGTGGCACTTACCACATCGAACCGGTCTTGTCCTAGCAAAAATCAGGAAAGTAGATTTGCAGCAACACAAAACAGGAAAAATCAATCAGACCCAAAACCAGGTTACTCTGTTGCGCCGCCTTTCTCAAAACCTCGGTCTCTCCGAGGCTGTCTCTGTCCCTCTCTATTTATTTCCCAATTGGGTACTCGGATCCATCAAAATCCGAAGACCCTTTTGCCTTAGCACTCCAAAAGACTCAATCTTTATCGATTTCGGAGATGGCCGGCGGTGAGTTGTCGCCGGAGTCCGGCGCCGGAGAGGGCTTCATGGGACTGTTGAAGACTTTGGGTCGCGAGGAGCTGTTGGAGGTTTTGTCCGGAGATTTTTGCCGGCATTGTCAGGCTCTCTTGACCAGTAAGGACTATGAACCCTATCTAAAGACTTCATTTTTAGTGTGATTATTGGGATTGGATTGGGGTTTTGGGTAATGGGTTTTGGGATATTTGGTTGAATTTGATTGTGGTTGAATTTAATTGGTGAATTTTGATGTGTGAGATTAGGGGTTTTAGGGTTCTGTTTATGAAGTTTTGATCTTTTTTTTTTGCTTTAATTTGTGGGTGTTTGATTGGAGTTGCCAATTCAATGTAAATTATTAGAAAATGTTATTTCAATGGTTTTGGGATTGATTTGGGGTTTTGGATAATGGGTTTTGGGATTTTTGGTTGAATTTGATTGTGGGTTGATTTAGTTTGTGAATTTTGATGTGTGTATGAGTGAAATTGAGATTAGGATTAGGATTTTTAGGCTTCTGTTTGTGAACTTTTGATCTTTTTTTGCCCTAATTTGTGGGTGATTAACTGAATTTGCCTATTCAATGTAAAAGATCAGAAAAAGGCTTTGTTTTCACTGTAAAAAAGTTATTTGCTTGTTATTGGAAGTTTTTCATTAGTTTGTGTGCTTGATTTGTAGTTTTGGGACATTTAGTTGAATTTATTTGTGTGATTACTTTAATTGGTAAATTTTGATGTGTATGCAGAGTAATTGGGGGTTTTAGGTTTCAGATTATAAAGTTTTGATTTTTTCTTTGCCCTAAATTGGGGATGATTGATTTGGGTTTGTTTTAGCTGAAGTAACTTGAATTAGTAATTGAACATGAACTAATTAAGTGTGTAATTTTTGTTTTTTGGGACCAAACATGAACTAATGATTGGTTAATTTCACAATTAGGGCTAATTTATTTTAGGAGTCAAAGGGTTTATATTTTCCCAATTTGTTTGAATGATGGGTTCATCTTATTCATGTTAGTGATGTAATCGTCGTCTCTTTCAGAAAGGGCGAGAGAAGTGAGGATGTCGTCGTCGGGTGATAGCGTTGTTGAAGAGGGTTCGGCGGAAACCCCGTCACCATATACTCAAAATAGTTCGGAATCTTCATCAAGCTCTCGTAAGGGCAGTGTTTGGGGCTTGGGGAGGACCCCCGGTTCTCTACACTCCAAGCCTTTGTCGGTGAACAGCAGACCGAAGCCACATTTTCCCCGTAACACGGAAATAGACGGCGTGCACAATGGAACCTCCTCTGTGGTACAGAACGGGACACCTGAGGACCAAAACGAGCAGATTAGGGTAGCACAAGTTGGCAGGAAAAAGGACTTTGTTCATATAGAGAGAATCAATGGGAAGCCAATCAACGTGCTCCAAGGTCTCGAGCTTCACACCAAGGTTTTCAATGCCGAGGAGCAGAAAAAGATCGTTGAGTCCGTTTATGACTTGCAGCGGATGGGCCAGAAGCATCAACTTAAAGGTATTTTTTCTTTTCCCGTTATTTTTGATAAGATCGTTGAATCCATATGTACGATTTTAGGAAATATTCTAAAAAACGCCAGGCACTAGTCGGGCGGAGAGGGCCTTCTGGTGACTAGTCAGGGATTAATCGGAAAATAAATCAAATTTAAGAATTAATCGGGGACTAGTCGGGGATTTTTAGGACACTGATTTTAGGTTATGTATTTTGCGTATTACTTTGAAATTATCAAGACTGATGCATAAGCGTTTTGTTTATTTATTTTTCTTCTGACTTATAGAGCGGACATATTCAGAACCGAGAAAATGGATGCGCGGAAAAGGGCGAGTCACACTACAATTCGGGTGCTGCTACAATTACGCAGTGGTAATTTATTGATTTCTCGACCTCTCACCTTTTTGCTAAACGCATTTCGACGGAATTTTTCTTTCTTTCTCGTTTCTGATTTTTTTTTGTTATGATCGCTTAGGACAAGAATGGGAACCCGCCGGGAATAGTTAGAGAAGAGGACGTGGATCCACTCCCTCCGGTGTTCAAGCAAATGATCAAGAGGTTGGTGAGATGGCGCGTCTTGCCTCCCACGTGTGTCCCAAACAGTTGCATAGTGAATATTTACGATGAGGGGGATTGCATTCCTCCCCACATCGACCACCACGACTTTGTCCGGCCATTTTGCACCGTGTCGTTCTTGGCCGAGTGTAATATACTCTTCGGGTCGCATCTGAAGATTGTGAGCGAGGGGGAGTTTTCGGGGCCCGTCTCTATCCCTTTACCCGTCGGGTATGGTTTCTGAATTTTTCCCTCTTTTTTTGTTTAGAATCCTCAATTGCTTCATAGTTTAGGATAAAGGACGGATTGGGTCTTGAAGCAAATAAAAAAGCTCGTGGAATTGTTCTTTGCTTGAAAACTTGTTTATTTACGCTTTTATCATGTTTCATGGAATATTATGTTCTCTTTGATTTTTAGAGGAAACGCTGCTTTCAAATCCCTCTAATTTAGATGTCGGTTTCGAAACTAGGATGTGAACGTGAAAGGGTTTGTTTTCAAATCCCTCGAGTTTTTTTATGCCGATGTTGAAACTAGAATGTGAGCTTTAACGGTTTATTTTCAAAACCCTCTAGTTTTCGATGAAAATCTTGAAACTAGGATGTGAATGTTATTAACGGGTTGTTTTCAAATCCGTCGAGTTTTGGATGTCGATCTTGAAACTAGAATGTGAGCGTTAACGGGTTATTTCCAAATCCCTCTAGTTATCAATATCAATCTTGAAACTTGCATGGATATGAAGGTCTTTTCCCAAATCTTGAAACTGGGATTTGAACGTTGAACGACTTGTTTTCCAAAACCCTATAGTTTTTTCTATGTCAATCTTGAAACTATGATGTGAAGGTTTAATTGTTTTTTTTTTCTACTCGAAATCCCTCTAGTTTTGTATTCCAATCTTGAAACTAGAATTTGAACATTTAATGAGTTTTTATCTTCCTGAATCTTTCTAATCTTGAAACTAGGATTTGAATGATAGCCGGGTTATGCTTAATCTTATTGTCACCGCTCGTTTACAGGTCGGTGCTGATCTTGAACGGGAACGGAGCTGATGTCGCCAAGCATTGTGTCCCGGGCGTCCCAGCAAAAAGGTAACCAAACCCGTCATTTCCATTTACTGCCCTCTCCAACTCCCTCGCTGATTCTGAACCCTAAACCTGCTTTCCTGATTTTTGCAGAATCTCCGTAACTTTCCGGAAAATGGACGAGAGCAAGATCCCGTACAACTTCTCTCCCGACCCCGAGCTCGTGGGTATAACGCCCCTCTCCCTCTCTACCCCAGCGAGGTCACCGATCCAACAAATCCATCAGCATCTACGCAACGACAACAACACCAATAACTCAGGCGGCAAGAGCCCCTTTGCGGTCGAGAAAGACGAGTTCCCTCCACTTGGCGGGCCTGTGAACCGGACGCGGAAGCATTGAGGGTATTTTGGTCTTTTTAATCTGTAGTTGTAATAAACTTTTTTTTCGAACGTTACAATTTATAACTTGGCCAGGAGTTGTGGAATAAACCTTGGTATGTAACTTTACGTCATGTGTAACTTTGGTTAATAGTTGTTGAAAACTATGTTATATTTCATAGGAATATAAATGTTACTGTTGAGTAACTTGAGGAGGAAGAAAGAGACGGTATCAGATTCTGAAGTATTGTAGACTTAATTTATAGTTGGCTACTTTTATTTGTTCAGTGGATCACAAGATGCTTCCAAGTTTACATATTGAAATTTATGTCATAAGAATAAAAAACACTTGTTTGATAACGATGTGTTACGCGTAAACGTGTTGAGTCGAACTTACATATTTTAAAAAAAAATTGTTTAATTTAAAAGAAAATTGTTGGTTCAAATAAATTGAAGTTTGAAAATTATATGATTAAGTTTGATTTGTTTCAATTAGATTTGATTCATCTATTTCGTACTATAAATATTTATTTTTCTTTTAAAAATATTAAATATTAAAAGTCTACTTGCAAGTCAATTAAATATGTAACAAATCAAGGTTGTGGATTCTTTTATATCCATAGTTCTATGCATGTATCATATTTTTATATCAATTACAATGTGAACTTTATTGTAGTTTGACACATAAAACATACTTTTATGGTTTATTCAAAATTTTCCAGTTGGATCAAATTTTCAAAATAAGGTAAATTTAGATATGTATTTATTTTATTTGGATGACTTACTACTTTCTGATTTGCTTTAATGGCAATTTAGTTGAATAAAAGATTAATTTCAAACTTGGAGTTATTATAAATCTAAAGGTAATAAAAACACAAACACTAAAGACAAATTATTTATAAAATTAACTTACAAATGTTAACAAAATATCCAAAACTAAATAGTCAATGAAAGTTTAATAAAAACAAAAAATTTGAACTGATGAAAATTTAATAAAAACAATAAATTTGAACTGACAGGTTCATCATGAATTAGATTAGACCAAACACTTTCAATTTATACTTATTTATCCAACTGTAAATAAGATTATTACTCCTAATTCCAAATATATAAATAACAATTGGGCCAATTTATACCAAAAGGTAAGACAAAATTGAGTACATTCAGACAATTGTGGGCCCCACAAAAGGAGGCTACTAGTACACGTGGCCAAATTCCTAACATGTTCCTTAAATCAAATTGTCAATGTCTGAAAATCAGGTGGAGTGAAAGAGGAATTTTCTCTCCATTCCCTTGCATGGAGGCAAAATTATAAAACAGCAAATAAAAGAACAAACTTTTCCTTTTCTAGAGAGAGAGAGAGAGAGAGAGAGAGGTGCAGTGTCAGCTCAAGTAGAGCATCTGTTTTTGTGCTCTCTATGTGTGGTGGTGGTAGCTGTGGTCGGCTTCAAACCTGGAAAAAGGACTCACCTTGTTCTCTTCTGTGTTGTTGCAGACTCATTTATTTCTCTTTTGGGGCTCAAATCTTAGGGTTTCTCTTTTCTTCCCCAAATCCCAGCTCAGGAACCCCAGATTTCATCCCTTTCACTGTCAAGAGGTGTGTATATGTAATTTTTCTTCCCCTTTTCTGATTTTGTTTCAGCTTTGTATGCAATTTATTGCTCTGAGTTCATCACTGTATCAGTTGATTCTGTAAAGTTAACTCCTTTTAAGATGACGCATGAGGGAAAATGGGTTTTGGGTATTTGGTATTGCAATTGCTTGATTTGAGTGTTTTTGTTGTGGGTGGGTAGTTGCTGTAAATTGAAAAGGGTCTTTAGGGGTTGTGGGGATTGATGAAAGGTCAGTTGTATATTGTTTGAAGATTCAAGCTTCTGTATGCAATTTTTGTTGTTCTAGATTCATCATTGTGTTGTATGCCCCAGTTGATTCTGTAAAGTTCATTTCTTTTGAGGTGATGCATGTGGGAAAATGGGTTTTGGGTATTTGGTATTGCAATTGCTTGATTTGTGTGTTTTTGCTTTGTGGGTGGGTAGTTGTTGTAAATTGAAAAGGGTCTTTACTCTTTAGGGGTTGTGGTGATTGATGAAGGGTCAGTTGTAGACTATTTAAAGATCCAAGCCTTTGTATGCAATTTCTGTTGTTCTAGATTCATCACTGTACTGTATATATCAGTTGTTTCTGTAAATGGGTTTAGGGTATTTGGTATTGCAATTGCTTAATTTGTGTGATTTTGTTGTGGGTAGTTGCTGTAAATTGAAAAGGGTCTTTAGGGGTTGTGGGGACTGATGAAGGCTCAGTCGTATGTTGTTTAAATATTCAAGCTTTTGTATGCAATTTTTGTTGTTCTAGATTCATCACTATATTGTAAGTCTCAGTTGATTCTGTAAAATTCATTTCTTTTGAGGTGATGCGTGGGAGAAAATGGGTTTAGGGTATTGGGTATTGCAATTGATGAATTTGTGTGTTTTGGTTGTGGGGAGTTGCTGTAAATTGAAAAGGGTCTTTAGGGCCTGAGGCAATTGATGAGGGGTCAGTTGTAGATTGTTAAAAATTTCACGCTTTCTCGTGTTTTGTTGTGGCTAGTTGCTGTAAATTGAAAAGGGTCTTTAGGGCTTGAGGTGGTTGATGAAGGGTCAGTTGTAGGCTGTTAAAATATTCAACCTTTCTCGCGTTTTTATCCGGTTTCATCTCTAATCCTCAGTCCTTACCTTATGAGTTATGACAATGGATATGTGAGATTGTTAGGTTATTACGAGTCCTTTTGAAAAGGGTTTTGATTTTGGAGATGGAGATTCTCAAATGGGTTTTTGTCCGTTAAGTGAAAAAACGATTCTATAGACTGTATCAGGTAAGGTAAATTTGATTAGCCATATGGTAAATCCGATAAAACCTAACCAAATTAGAGGAACAAAAATGTTTTTCTAATTTTCTCGTCCATGATTGATATGGAATCATACAGTTAATTGTAGTTTCTAATTTTCTATATAGTTTTGAGAATTATTTTCCTATGGTTATGTACATGTTATAAGTAGCAGAGTGTCGGAAGTGATTTCCCCGTATAGTCTGATGGACACAAGTTGCTCGGTTATGTGGAAAAAGGTTTATAATACTGTTAAAGAATTCCTAAAAACAGAAGAAAGGAATCTCATAGTTCTTTAATGCTAAGGCTTTCCCTTTTTGTTAAGCCTTCAGATGGAAGTAACCCTCATAAATTAGGTTTCTTGAAATTAAAATTCTACATTTAACGGTATTCCGCTTCATATCATGCTGTGCTTGTATTTGTTAAATCGGTTTCTTGGTGTTATTTTGGTATTGTACTTGTTTTTTTTTATACTTTACTGTTTGCATCGCCTCCAGCTCTGATAATATTAATAACATCGTGCATTTGTGGTGAAAGATGAAGTTTCTTATCGGACTGCATGAAAGACATTTTCAGAGTTAGGCGAGGAATTGGCGATGAAACTTATAGATTTGTTCAACTCGGAAAGGTCACATTCACTACTCAGTATTTCTCGTTCATTTTATTTGTTTCCCTTTTGCTCTCCAAATCATTTTTTCCCTCGGTTATGTGTTTTGTATTTCCAGGCTTAACGAGAAGGCGTTTTGGAATGGAGACACTTATGCCGGTGATGTCAGGGGAACCGCTCCTCACGGGAAGGGAAAATACGTGTGGTCGGACGGAACGATCTACGATGGGGATTGGGAAGAGGGAAAAATGACGGGGAAGGGACACATATCGTGGCCATCAGGAGCAAAATACAACGGCGATTTCTCCGGAGGCTACCTCCACGGTTTCGGCACGTTCACCAATCCCGACGGATCCGTTTACACGGGAGCCTGGAGGATGAACATCTCGCACGGGCTCGGGAGAAAGGAGTACTCGACCCTCGACATCTACGAGGGCTCGTGGAAGGAAGGAGTGCACGAAGGTAATGGTAGATATTCTTGGAATAGTGGGAACACGTATATAGGAAACTGGAAGGGCGGGAAAATGTGCGGTAGAGGGATTATGAAATGGGTGAATGGCGATCTCTTCGACGGCCTCTGGTTAAATGGGTTCAGGCATGGGTCGGGGATTTATAGGTTTTCCGACGGGGGGTATTATTTCGGAATGTGGTCTAAGGATCTAAAAGACGGGAAAGGAACATTCTATCCTACGGGGAGCCGAGACCCGTCTCTGAAGAAATGGCGCAACTCGCTCGGATGCAACGGCGATGAAACGAATCCATTGGAATTGGATCGCAGCTTGTCATTGAATTCAAGTGTCAAGCGCAGTCATTCAGAGAGAATTTCAGTTATATCACACCAGAGCACATTATTAGACGAGAAGTTGAGTTTTAGTAACCGAACTGAAGATTTTTCGAGTGATGACATCTCGTGCACGTTGTCATGCCCCTCCGACGTTGGTCAATCCCGGGAACAAGATAACAGTTCCGTCGTCTATGAAAGGGAATACATGCAAGGAGTTTTGATAAAAGAGAGGATCCGGAACTGCACGAAACCATCACAAAGACGGAAACACCACAATAAGTTCCATGTCAAGGAAACGAAGAAAAGCTCGTGTGTGAACATATTTGATAGCCATCGGAGTTATTACTTGATGCTCAATTTGCAGCTCGGTATCAGGTAAATTACTCGTTAACATGTTCCGAATCTTGTTTCCCGTTAGTTTCTAGCTCTATGACTATGCTTTGTTAAACTTATGAAGTACTTCATTTGAAGTCCCACAGGTATACTGTTGGCAAAATCACTCCAGTACCCGTTCGTGATGTTAGGGCTTCGGATTTTGGAGATCGAGCAAGAATACAAATGTATTTCCCGAGAAAGGGTTCCCAATTTACGCCTCCACACTATTCCGTCGATTTTTACTGGAAGGACTATTGCCCTATGGTTTTCAGGTACTTATTTCTTGGGATAATTGAATTTTTTTCTATGAATTATCCAAATTCTTGCACAATTTGCCAAAGTCAGTTAAAACAAACGGAAAATGAGTCACGGGGACCTCCATTTTTTTGAAAATGACATAATTTCCCCTGAAATAAAATAAGTTATTTTTTAAAATTGCCTTTTTTCAGGTACTTATTTCTTGGGATAATTGCAAAAACTTACTGCAAATTACCCAAATTCTTGGACATTTTTCCAAAATCCATCAAAACAGGCTGAAACTGGGTCATATGACCTATGTTTTTATGAGATGACATAATTGCCCATGAAATTAAATTGTTTTTACCTGAAATTCTTTGATGATATAATCATCTTTATTTTCACATGTAACTTTGTTTAGTTTTAGTTTGAAGGGTATTTTCGTCTTTTCCAATTCAGTTTTAAGGGCACAACATGATTGCTTAGCTTTTGGCGCCAGTTCTTGTAAATCGCATTCAAATACTATTCTTGTAAATAATTTTCAAACACTTGATCATGCTTTTGCCAATTCTTGCCTTTCTTGAGCATTGTATATGTTGATGGGTCGTATATTCAGGAATTTGAGGGAGATGTTCAAGTTAGACGCTGCCGAGTATATGATGTCCATTTGTGGAGACGATGGTTTGAAGGAGATTTCTTCGCCGGGGAAAAGTGGCAGCATCTTCTATCTTTCCCACGACGATAAATTCGTGATTAAGACAGTAAAACGACCCGAACTTAAGGTAAGAACCGATACGATACGCTGCACTAAACTATTTGATCAGTTATAACGTTATAGGAATAACATATAAGTTTTTTTTGTTCATAGGTTCTTCTCAAGATGCTTCCTAACTATTTCAACCATGTTAAAGGACACGAAAATACTCTCATAACCAAATTCTTCGGTCTCCATAGGATAACTTTGAGAGGCGGAAAAAAGGTAATTCACCATGCTATCCAGAGTCCATACTTTTTCCTTATGCTATGTGCACATGTATGACTTATGCTAGTGTGGGTTCTTGTTTTAGGTGCGTTTTGTGGTCATGGGAAACATGTTTTGCACGGAATTGAGGATTCACCGTCGTTTTGACCTTAAAGGGTCAACGGTCGGGAGATGTACAGATAAAGATAAAATTCAAGAGAATACGACTTTGAAGGATCTTGATCTTGATTATGAGTTCCACATGGACAAATTGTTGCGACGATCGCTTCTTGAGTATGATCATGATTCAATTTAGTATTTTTGGATTTTTTTTCTTGTGGGATTGTTTCTTGATGCTTGTTCAACATATTTTTGCAGTCAAATTGATCGGGATTGCAAGTTTTTAGAGTCTCAGCAGATAATCGATTACAGCCTTCTGTTAGGGTTACATTTTAGAGCTCCCGAGCATTTGAAAATCCTCCTTGAGACTTCCGAATCCATGAGCAACCACGAGAGTTTCTCAGGGAGTGATGGTAATCGTTCTTTTCTCAAACAAACATCTTGCATAAACTAGTTGTTGATTGGTTATAGTTTTCACGGCCCTTTGACTAATGCTTGGGTTTCATTAGACGCAACTTCACAAGGGGAGCTTGGAATTCCTCCGAAAGGGCTTATCCTAGTAACTCACGAGCCAAGCTCTGCGAGAAAAACCCCGGGCCCACACATTCGAGGGAACACGCTCAGAGCACACTCTGTTGGCGAGAGGGAAGTCGATCTCCTACTTCCCGGGACTGCAAGGTAGCCTCTCTCGTTGCACTCGTGATTTTACAAGACTGTTAGAAGCCCGACCTACCTAAAAGAAGACTTGTTATATAAACGGGTCTTTGGATTCACATATTTTTGATGTGAGGCTCTAACACCTCTCTCACGTGCAAGGCAAGTAACACACAAGACTTACCACGTGGGGCTTGGGCCCAAAATGGTATAGAGAAATGTCGGGGGACAGTCGGACCAAGCTCTGATATCATATTAGAAGCTTCTATGTCATTGTTTCTGGCCCGTGGCCCACCGTCCACGTTGAAAGTGTCAAGTGTTTTCCTGCTTGCACGTGGAGTGCGTGTTAGAGTCTCAGGTTGAAAAAGCATGAATCCAAAGATCAGTTTAAATAACAAGTCTGAGCTTACACTTATAAGCTTCAGCTTCTATTTTTAGCAGTCTTCTAAAAATTTCTGACTTGTCTGATCAGTTTCCAATTAATCCGATTAGTCACCAAAAGGTCCTCTCTGTCCTACTAGCACCTAACGTTTTTCAGAATACTTAATACTAGGCGAGGCAGGTTTCTAATATAGTTTGAGTTTGGTCCGATGCCCCTCCTCCATGCCGTCTTGTTTCGAAAGACCCGTTTATGCAATAAGTCTGCGCCTCCACCTATCAGTCCATAAAACGCTCGAGTAATTCACAGGTTACCGGTCCAGTTGGGAGTGAACATGCCGGCTCAGGCCAACCACAAGATCCAACATGATAACGTCGACTCAGCTGAGATCGAGCTCTTCGAGGTATACGACGTCGTTCTCTACATGGGCATAATCGACATCTTGCAACAATACAACATCAAGAAGAAGGTCGAGCACGCCTGCAAGTCGCTGCAGAACGACCCTCTCTTGATCTCGGTCGTCGAGCCCAAGCTCTACGCTCATCGCTTCGTCACGTTCTTGGAGAAAGTCTTCCCCGACAGGCCATAGTGAAATGTATGCCATTTTTTCCCTATCCCGTGACATTGTACTACACACAATTCTTTAGCGATGATTCTTTGTATATCGATGAATATAGTCGTTTTGTTAATAAGACCGATCGAGCAATCGTATTGTCTGTAAATTTAGCTGATGCTAATTTGGTGAAATGTATGGAGCATAGTTACTTCTGTTGTTCAAGAAAAGGTGGTGCTGGTTTTTTGCAGGTTGAGTTCTGATAGTTCTTGACATTGGTTTTTTCATTACAGGTTGATGTACTCTTCTTGCCATCTTGTTTTAGGCCAAAGAGACCTATGGTCATATGTGGGTGTCAAATCTCGAGTTGGAAATATGCTGATATATTCACTAGTTTAAATAACAAGTTTGAGTGAACTAGAATTAGTTATAACAAGTTTGAGTGAACTAGAATTGTTAAAACTAATCGAACCGGCCAAACCGATCAATCCAGATCAAATAGAATCGACTTGGTTCGGTTCAAAATCAAAATGTATCTCTATCAGTTTAATTTTTGTTTATAAAATTGGAATTTATAACAACAGATCGATCTGTACACGTGTCTCATTTTTTCAGGATGGAAATGATAACCTTCACCATTTTCCCTTAAATATGTTAATACATTTTGAAGAACATGTATATGGTCAAATAATCAGAACCATATTTTATTGATTTACTTCCATAAAAATTAAAATAAATAATTTATAACCATATGATTAAAAAAAATGGTCCCTCTCTCTCTCTCCCATGTCTGAAACTGCTTTCAAAATTTGAAAAAAGCGCTCGCAGACCAGACCTCCATTTCTGTGCGCGCTTCTTTTTTGCTCCTCTCCTTTCTATAAACCCCAAATCTCTCTTCCAAACCCATTTCCTGAATCTCGACGCCGAACCCAGAAACCAGAGCTCAGATCTGTTTCTGGGCTTCGAGCTTGCTCCTCCACCACCATAGCTTCTTGGGTCTCGAACTGTAAGCTGACAAATCAATTTAATCCTTCTCTTTCATTTTTTTTTGGATTCGTGCACTTGAATTTGTGTCGCGGATTGGAATTTTCTGGGGCTGTCGTTGGATTGTCGATTCGTGGTGAATGTGGTTTGGTGTTGAGTGTTAATGCAGATTGTTAATTGTTCTTTTTGGGTTTGTGTTTTGAGTGTTGATTTGTCGAATTTGAAATGGGTTTTTGGTTTTGAATCCGATTTGGGATAAACCCAGAAAAAATGGTGGAGAGGAATGTGGAAATGAGCAAATCTGTATCGATAATTTGACGATTTTGAATCTGGGTGTTGAGTGAGAACAGAAATTTTTGGTTGAATTTGTGCATGCAATGTATTTTTTTTTTGAGTTTCAAATCAGACCCATTTTGATGAAGATTGCTAGTTGAATATCAAATGGATTTGTATTTATTTTATTGTCTTTTGCATTATATTTGTTGATATCTTGTTAGATTTGGATATGGTTGTGGTTAATTTGGACATTCAAAGAACTAGGGAGGACAAAAAAAGATATGATGTTGATTTACGACCAAATATATATCATAATTATTAGGAGTTCCCATAGAGTGAATTATTTTTTAGGCTTGATTAGAGCAAAATGAAGTTCATTGGGTAGGGTTAGAATTTTCAATTGGCACACACACACACATTGTTATCAGCAATAATTAATCAATAATACCGTCGGGGAATTGGAATAACTAACCTCGCACTTTTCCCATTGAGTCTCCCATCTCACCCATAACCTTCGTGTAGTATTGGGTTGTATAGAAGACGGGTTATGTACGTTGGATCAAACTCATGGACCTGATGACCACTAGGGGAGGCTAATTTGCTCTTCACGTGTGTAATTGGTATTCTACTCGTGAGCCAATAATGCCCATGAGCTTTGAATGTCTATACGTGAGTCAATAATGTGCACGTTTAATCTTATGCTAATCTTATGCTAATCTCTAACTAATTCCCGATTAGTCTCAAGAAGGTCCTCTCTGCCCGACTAGCTCATAACATTTTTTAGAACACTCACATGAGGTGACTAATATGCCTATGGTGTAAGACTAGACTTCTACACATGAATCAATAACACGCATGAGCCCAAATACATTGTACTTTGATATAATATTTTTGAACCAGTGATTTATACTCGAAACTCCAACAAATTCACTTCCCTGATAGGGTTTTTCCATGTACTAAAAGAACCGAGCTTGGTCAGTTTTTAACATCATTTGTCAAAAGGCAGAAGACAACCTCAATATCAGGAATCATATTTATTGGTTTGTTTGTTTGCTTTCAAGATTGGTTATATACTAGAAATGTGAGATATTGCATTTGATTTTTATTTTGCAGATAATGGACTCTCTTCCTGATGGTGTTGTTCAGTACATTTTGTCATACATAAACAGCGCCAAGGATGTAGCTGTATGTAACTGTGTCTCTAAGCGCTGGCAGGAGTCGCTACCTTACATCAGGAGCATCTACTTCCCTCGCAACTCTTTTGAAAGCTACAACACAATGGACATATCCGATAACGTTGTCCTTAACATGATATCCTCGTTTGTCCACCTGGAGGAGCTTGTCGTCTATTGCCAATTCTCCAGCATTGGCCTCGCTTCATGGCTATCACACACAAGCCAATCTCTCAAGCACCTCGAGCTCCGGATGGATAACCTCATTCAACAGGATTCTGCTCAGGAGATCCCCTCGAAGCTGGATTGCATCAACGCTGCGAGGAATTTGAGCTCGTTGAAGCTCTGGGGAGTGCTGATGAACAATTCTCCGAAATGGGACGTTTTTCAGGATCTCCGGGATCTTGAGATTGTTGGTGCAAGGATAGAGGATCGTTCGTTGTCTGACGCTCTTAAAGCGTGCCCGAACCTGACCAGCTTGGTCCTGCTTGGCTGTGAAGGTCTCAGATCAGTGACGATCGAACTGCCATGTTTAGAGGAGTGCAAGCTTGACTTTTACGGTAGCAATTGCTCTCTCACCCTCATTTCCCCGAAAATTGAGACCCTTGAGATGCAAGGCTGTAGCTGGATCAAGGTTCCCGAGACCAAGCGCTTGAAAAAACTTTCCATTTCCAATGGTTCTGGTAATTATTTTTCACCTATAATAAGTAATAATGAACTAAATAGTTAACATTGAAGAGCCATAAATTCTAAATATGCTCTGATATTTGTCCTAATTTTTCAAAATTTGAAACTATACATATAATGTATATATATCTGTGTTTGTTGAAGTTATGTATTATAAGCTTATTTGTCAATGTTAACAAAGTGAATTTTGACATAATTTTATTGAAGGTTTGATTTAGGTGTGTTAAATTTTTTTGTGTATGTGTGTGTGATTGCTTAATTGATGTGTTATAAGCTAAATTGACAATGTTAACAAAGTGATTATGACATAATTATATTTCTGATGGAAATTGAAGATCTAGTTTAGTTGTGTTAAACTGTTATGCAAACAATCTTTGACCTGATATTGCTTTCTGGTTGATTGCTTTCAGGAAAAGTTTACATGGTTGAGTTCGGGAAGCTTGAGGTGCTCGAGTTCTTGTCCATCAGAGGCGTGCAGTGGAGTTGGGGGGCGATAAGCAAAATGCTTACAATGGCGAGCGAGGTGAAGCATCTGGACATGAAAATCGAGTTCACCGGAGACTTCGACAACCTCCAGCCCTTCCCGGAGATTGATCTGGTCGATTTCTTCAACAGCCATCCCAAGCTGCACAAGTTTGACATCCATGGAGCCATGTTTGCTGCTCTCTGCCAGAAGAACAGCCTCAAGAATGTGAGTATGCTTTTTAATATTGCACAAAAATAGGTTTACAAGTTTGAAACCTTATTAGTTAGGTCAAGGTGTGATCTTAACCTTTATATCTTTCAGTTTTCCGATGTGGGTATGATAATTTAATTTCATATTTTAATCATATATTTAAAAATAAACGACTCGAGTCTGGCCAAATCCGAGCTTTAACTATTCCTTTTCGAGTCGAATCGAGTCGTGATGAAAGTAGGCTCGATTCGGCTCATTTGCACCTTCTAGCCTCCAAACTATCAGTTTGATCTTTCAAGTGAGTCGAGTTTTAACAATATATATTCTTCTTCCTAACCAAACTCTCTCCACCTTGCAGGTTGATACAGATTTTGTGATTCCATGCTTGGAGGAGGTGGTGATCACAGTGAGATCGCCTTTAAATGCAGAACAAAAGATGAACACTCTGGATTCCTTGATAAGGTACGGAACAAGGTTGAAGACGATGGTGATAAAGATTCTTCAGATGAAGAGCAACCACAGCAGCTCAGATGATTTCTTTGAGGATATATGCAAGTTCAGTTACTTGAATCCCAGGATTGTTCGAATCGAATAACAAAGGTTTTTTTTAGGAAAAATGGCAAAAACATATTGTATCCCATCACACTGTTGTAAGAGGGTGATGTGTACTTTATTAATGACAAAAATGTGCTATGAACTTTGGTTTCATATGCAAAACTTAAAATTCAGAGCACATTTTTGTCATTAGTAAAGTATACATTACTCTTACAAAAGTGCGATATTATACAACAGGTTTTTGCCATTTTCTATTTCTTGGGGTCAGACTTTTTTTTGAAACTTGAGTTTGTTTCGGACTAATTAGGGACTAAATAAATTAGTTGAAGATTTTTAAAACATTTATTAGGTATAAATTTGTGAGTGTTTGATTTGGTTCAGTGTTGTTCACGATTCAGTTTTGAATTGAACCGATTCATAGACTGGGCATTTTTTATCCAAATCGAGAATTGAATCGGGATTGAACCAGGACTGAGACCGAAGAATCGGAACTGTAGTAACGGTTCGATTTTAGTTCTTAAATTGAGACCATTTTATTTCGGTTCCAGTTTCTAAAATATAGAAACGTTGGGTAACCAACAACAACCAAAATTGAAGCCGGTTTTAGATAAAAATTTATTTATACTAGTATTTTATTTGCAAACTTTATAATTCAATTGTATTGTAATAATTAAATTCTATTGTTCTGTATTCGATAAAACTTTTAATAATTTCAAATTTAAAGTTTTTTTAATATAAATCAAGATTAAAACAATCTAATTTAGACTATAAATAGACTAATTAACAAAAATTGAGGATTAATCGAAGAACTGAACCGACCCTTATCTAAAACCCTTAACAAAGACTGATTTCCTTTGAACCAAATTTCATGAATTCTTCACATTTTGATCCAGTTTTGTCTTTTTGTCTTATTGATGGAGATCGATGAGTTAAAATAAGTTGTGTTCAAACTGATCGATTTTCTGTTTAATTTTGATCGGTTCTAATTTTATAAATTGAACCGATTAAGTTTTGGGGTAGGTTCGGTTCAAAAAATTATTTGGCCTTTTTAGTTTGAATGAGTTTATACGTTTTTTTTTTATCAACAATCGATATTTGGATTAAAAACCTTGTGAAGAAGAAAGTTCTATTATTATCACTTAACCCAATATAATGCAGGTAAAAAAGAGTAAAGTTGAAAAGGATATTATTTGTTTTGACTCGAATCCCGATCACTATGACCTAAAATTCGCATAATTAAATCTGAATTAAGTTCAATACAAAAAGTAATTGAACTCAAATCATGTTCAATGTGATTTAGGAAATAATTATGATAAAACTTAAAATTTATATTTTAATCACATATTATACGATCAAGAGAAAATAACCGTTTACTACATTTAACTATTATTGATTGATTCACTACTCTAATTATTTTATTTTATTTTTAGAACCATGAATATCATTTTGGACATTTATGTTAACTCTGTTAACAAAAACTCGAAAGGACTAAATTATTCTTTAATGACATCGAAATTTTCAAAAATATACTATTGTGACCTTTTCTTCTTCTCTCATTCTCATATTAGAGGGTGAGAAGTTGAAGAGTGCTATACCGAACCCACCTTGCCGACGACTGAACTAAACCCACCTCGGCACTATCGAACCGAGTGCACAAAACCCCTAATTTCATAAACAACATGCACCAAACCCCTAATTTTATAAACCCTAATCAAGATTAAATTTCACAATTAAAAGCATATTCGGAGAGAGAGAGAGAGCGAGAAACGAAGATTTAGGCATCTTCTTGACGTTTCGCTTGGTGGCCACAATTACAACAGAAGCAAACACAATTAGAAAGAAATAAGAGATGTGTGGTGCTCAATCACCGACCTCGATCTCACCCGTCAATCTGACATTGAAGTCTACTTCGCTCCTAAAAAGACAATTCAAAGCTTGATGGGGAAGATAACCCACCTCGTCGGAGAAGATAACTCTATTCATCTTTATTTTTTTTTGGTTTTTTAGTTTTTTCTTCCATCGAAAATATTTTATTTAGTGAAACAACTACGTGGAGGCACTGACCTGTTTTTCACCGTTAATTTTAAAGGAATACGAACGTTTGTCCTCAAATAATAATAAGTATATTAAATAAGAGAAAATATTAGTTAAGATATCAAAATATAAGTTTTCTTATGATAAAAATATTAAATAAGTCGGATAGTTAATTTAATAAATCTCAAAGTATATATATTTAAATTCGAATGGTTTATTACACTAATAACTAATGAGTGAACGTCTCATCTTTAAATCCTCGGGAGATAGAAACTTCGCAGCACCCAAAAGCAGCATCAATTTTGTTTTCTCAGAGTTTCAATCATCAAATTGAACTCGATTTCTGGTAAAAAAACGCGGTTTCAATCTAGATTTAGATTCTTCTTTCTTCCCGCGTAAGGTTTGGATCTTAATTCCTTATTTCACATGTTTTTTTAGGGTTTGTGCAAATTTTTGTTTGAAAAATCGTCGAGTTCAGATCGTTGTCACAGGTGAAATCTCTGTTTTGAGCATGTTCTGTCGATTGCCCAAGTTTTGTGTTTGGTTCCCGAGAAAATGGTTGATGGGAAGTTTGGGTTTTGCCCGCTACCGTTTCTCGTTTTTGGATGTTGGTGAAATCTGAGAATTTGAGTTTTGGTTTGATTGTTATTGGTTTTTGCTCGGATTTATTTTGGATTTTCAGGAGAAACATAAAAGCTGTTTGTCTTATGTTTGTGAATTTGAATTGACTGATTTTGTTGTACTACTGTGTGGTGTTTCTCAGCAACCAATTGGATTTGCATTATTTGATGAATATTGATTTATTTGCCATTGCCAATGCTGTCTGTACTTGGTAGAAATGAAAGTGAATTGACAATTTTGTATAGGTTTGATTCCTGTTTATCAGTATTCTGAAACTCCTGAGAGTTTGGTAAAATCGAGTTTTGTGCCGAGTTTTAAAACTCATTCTCGGTAGTTTAATTTTACCTAGCTCTTACATGATCAAAGTTGGTCAAAATTTATTTTTATACTTTACATATGCTTAGAAACTGTTCTATAGTTTGTGTTTTTGTTTTAACTTATAAAGTTGTTTGAAAGTATCATATTTTACTAAAATATTGTAATTTTTGTCTTCCATGTGAATTATATATGAATATATGTATCTGTAATATTTATTTAATACAAAACGAGTTTTGTCGATTTCTCCCGGAGTTCTCCAAACTCATTTTTTGTCTTGCCATTTATTTAGTATGAGGTAGCTGTTGTTGATAGGTTATGATGTTTCAGGGCAAGCACTTGTGTTAGTGTTGTGCTGGAGTGGAGGTGATATAGAAGATGCCTCGCGACTTGTCTCGCTCCAGATCACGATCTCCTTCGTATAGGAGAAGGCATTCCCCGTCACCTCGGTATAGCAGGAAAAGCAGAAGGGATCGAAGCCGGTCCCCGTATTCATCTTACTCTCATAGCAGGTGATCCCGTTGATAATCTTGATCTTTACGTCAGTGTAATTCATTTTCAAGCAATTGTAAGAAAGATTGGGGACTAGTATATTTCTCTGGTGGAGTAAAAACTTGTAAACATTTTATCCTTTTCTGTCTCATTCATTCAATTACAATTCAAATGTTTAGCTTAGTGTACGCGTGAGTTGTATATTTCTTGGAGTTTTTTTGCAAGTAGGTTGCGTGAGAGTGTTTGTCTCTTTGGTTTGTGTCTTGAGATTTAGTGATGACATAGCTTGCCCTGTCAGCAGCAATTAGTTTTGTTCCATGTACGTCTGACTATTTTGGGACCTTTACTTTTTTTCACGAAAAAACTTTTGAAGACTAATGTGAATACGGAACAAAATGTACCGATTGTGAGAGCTACAGAGGATGCATGCCCTTTATAAGAAATTAAAAAAATCAGTTTCTTCCCATCACATGGGAAGTGAGCAGGTGATGGGTGCGGATGTGTGTTCTTTTGTTGCTCGATTGTGACATTAGCTTCCTCGTGTGATAAAAGATGGAGCACACAGATTATTCTTAACAATGTATGAGGTAATTGTATATGCTTTGTATTTAACGTGCTAGATGGTGAGCTTGCTCGATACATACTGTATACGTTTAGTAGATTCTAATGTTTGGTGTCGCTCACATAACTTCCATCTTATTATACAGACGGAAAAGTCGTTCTATTTCCCCAAGACGACGTAAAAGCCGTTCTCCAACGCCAAAGCGTCGATCTCATACTCCGAGGCGTTACAAGAGGCAAAAAACTAGAAGTCCATCGCCATCTCCCGTTCGTAAATCTCCTAGCCCAAGTATTGGATCAATAGAGCGCAAAAATGATATTGAAAAGTTGAAAAAGGAAGAAGAGAAGAAAAGGTATATCAATAACATAAAAGTTCCATTTGAATGATCGCCTATATTTGAATCCACGTTTGAAGTGCATTTTGTTAGTTTCCAATTTTTGGATTTGTTTCGGAATCCTATGGACCATATTTGTGCTTGCTACGGATAGAGTTGAGGAGGGGATGTGTATTAAGTGATTGCTTATGTTATGTTTGATTTGAATAATGGTCAAATAAAAAAGCTCACATGAAGAACCACAGGCCTGAAGTTGATTCTGTTTCCATGATTGCAAAAGGCTGCGTAAAATCAGGTTTGGAGAAAAAAGAGTTTTTTTGTTATTAACTGGCCTGGTTATTGACAATAGATAATCTCTTATTATTAATATATAAACTCGAGATATTAACAAATATTTCTTGGTTGACCGTGGAGGCGAAATTAGGATCAATAGTAACAAATGCTTGCCAGAATTTACTATTTAGTGTTTCCGTTTTTTTCCTGTAGATGTAGTCCTTATAACCTCGGGCACAATATTCATAGCTATTTTCGGTGGTGAAAAAATGTTTCGTAGTTCGGAAGTATCCTCAGTTGCTTACTTTACTACGTTACATCCATTTCATATATTAGTTCTTGTTAGGCAGAAAAGACTTTGGCCACATAGCTTAGAAAGTTCAGATATTTCCTTCTAAAAAATGTATATTCGATGCAAGAGTTCAACTTATACGGTAACTAGTTTTAAAATTGCAGCAGGTTACTTTTGACATTCTTCTCCACAGGCTTTTTCCGAAGGAAGATACCGCTATATTTCACCTTGTTATATTTGATGATCGAATTGGGTGCTTCAATTTATCTACTGTTCACCGGTTATGAACCTCATTTGTTTGGATCAGGATACGGTTAGAGGCATGCCATGAAAGCATAAGCATAAGTATATAATTGTGTCGTCATGAAGGTTAGTCTGCCATTTACCGTAGTTCCATCACTAGCCGAAGAAAAAAAATGGGAGAAGAAGAAAAAGAAAAGATTCGTAACATGGCTAATGCTGTTAGGCTGTAGTGATTAGCGCTCTTTGCCTCTAGACCAGTGATCTTTTTTGTGATTTAAAATTAAATTTATCTCGTGTTTCTCTCAGGCGCCAACAGGAAGCTGAACTGAAACTGCTCGAAGAAGAGACTGCTAAGAGAGTAGAAGCAATGATTCAGAGGAAAGTTGAAGAGAGCTTAAACTGTGAAGAAATCAGGCTGGAGATACAGAGGCGACTGGAGGAGGGGCGGAAAAGGCTTCATGATGAAGTTGAAGCTCAGCTCGAGAAAGAAAGGGAAGCTGCTCTTATTGAGGCTAGAGAGAAGGAGGTAACTACTTTCGATGAGAAATATTTTGTTGCAACCTTCATTAGAGAAATAACGACTTAAATTGAATAGAAAATAGGGAAAATGGCAAAAACCTGCTGTATATATCGCACTTTTGCAAGAAGGTGCTCTGAACTTTGATTTTTTGTGCAAAATGTGTGTATTTGTACAAAAATGACGAAATTGCCCATGAAATTAAGAATTTAAATATTTATTAAATAATTTTACTAAAAAATTAAATTACAAAGTTTGATTATACAGATTTTAGTTAAAAGATATTTTCAGAAAAACTTTTAAAAATATATAATTTCGTCATTTCTGTACAAATACACAAATCAAAGTTCACAGCATATTTTTTACCATTAGCAAAGTACACAACACCCTATTGCAGAAGGGTGAAAGTATACGGCAGGGTTTTTACCATTTTCCCTAGAAAATATGCTAATTTAGTCCGAAAACCCGCAGACCCGCCAAAGCTCTTCAATGGAAAGACTAAACTGACATATTTTGGGTTCAAGGACTAAGTTGGTCGTTTTCTGATAGTTCGGGAATTTTTTAAAGTCAATAGGCGATAATAGACGAAAATGATTACATATGTCACATCTTAGTCCACTTAAGTAACTCCCTTCAAAGATTCACCTTGGATCTACACGAGATCTGAATTGCATGCATAGGAAAATCATTCCTCCATTCAAACAAAAGTACTGTAGTCTTTTTCTTGCATTGCATATGAAAGAACCTTAACGCTGAACTTTCTGTTTGGTTGATAGGAAAGATCTAGAAAAGAGTCATAAGCATGGGAAAACCATTCCTTCATTGAAAGTTGAAACAAATGTATTGTAGTTTTGTTCTCACTTTGCATATGAAAGAACTTTAACTTTCTGTTTGATTTATAGGAAAGAGCTAGAACATAGTCATAATCACAGGAAAACCATTCCTTTGCTGAAACAAAAGTATTGTATAGTTTGGTTTGAACTTTTAATGAAAGAACATTAATTTTCTGTTTGGTTTATAGGAACAAGCTAGAAAATAGTCATAAGCATGGGAGAACCAGTCCTCCAATAAAACCTAAGTATAGTAGTTTTTTTCTTCCATTGCATATTAAAAGGGCTTTAACTTTATGTTTGATTGATAGGAAAGTGACAGAAAAGAATCATAAGCATGGGAAAATCATTCCTTAATCAAAACAAAAATGTAGTAGTTTTGTTCAAACTTTGCATATGAAAAGAACAGTAACTTTCCCTTTGGTGGATAGGAAAACTCTAGAAAAGAGTGGAAGCCCATTCCTTCATTGAAGCAAAAGTATTGTACAGTTTTGTCCGCCCGTTGCATACCAAAGGACCTTTAACTTTCTGTTTGGTTGATAGGAAAGAGCCAGAAAAGAAAAGGAAGAGCTAGAAAAGATGCTGGAAGAGAACCGGAGGAGGGTCGAAGAATCTCAACGAAGGGAAGCTCTCGAGCAGCAGAAAAGAGAGGAAGAGCGGTATCGGGAGCTAGAAGAGATCCAACGACAAAAGGAAGAGGCGCTGCGAAGGAAGAAGCAGCAAGAGGAAGAAGAGCGCGTGAATCAGATGAAGCTTCTGGGGAAGAACAAGTCCAGACCAAAACTCTCCTTTGCCTTTGGCTCGAAATGAGCTCCTCTCGTTTATGTATTCGGATCGGATTGTATGCTTGCATCTGTAACCTGTGGAGATTGTCAGTTTCCATGTTATGTTTCTTTGTAGCTGAAATTGAAGTTGATATTTGAACAAAATCATTATGATTTTTTTTCAAAAATTGTCATGTTCATCACTTTAAAGTGGTACATAATTTTGTACAGGACCTCAAGTTCAAATCTAAGCCCAAATTGCTGATTTACTTAACAATGGTTTGAATTCATCTCACTGTCATTTCTAAAATTTGACCCATAATTATCACTTCTTTTAACTTGCCAGCTCACTTAAAATTTTTATTTATATTTTGTTTCCACATATGTACACCCAATTTTGAATGAACTAAAACTTAAAAAAAAGATGAACTGAAACTTAAAAAAGAAAGGTTGAATGTATTTGTATGCAAAACAAGTTTCATCATGTGTACCAAACTGAACTCTTCGGTTCTCAATATGGGAGCAAAACCCAGAACCACTATGTGAGAAACAGTTCGGTTTTAGATCTGGTTTTGGCCGGTTCGATTTCGGTCCTATCTGGTTGAAACCAATTATTTTTCGATCTTGAATTCATCCTTGATTTATAGGTCTAATTTGACGAATTGGACCCTCATTTATAGCCAAAAACATTAAATTTGCAATTATAAGAAATACTAACAAAAACCAAATGTTGAGATTTAATTATTACAACCTAATCGAAATATAAACTTTGCAAGCAAATAACATATATAGGTGAACGAGAGGCGGACACGTGACGATACAAACCGCTCCAATTCTTATCTGCTAACCGATAATTCTAAATTTTGAGACCCCAAAACTGAATGGTTCTCTCAATTCTAAACCAAAACCGGACCATTAACTACGGTTCCGTTTTTCGGTACCAAGTCCTATTTTTGGTTCCCGATTCAAAACCGGTTCCGAGTCTAAAGTTCTCACCCACCCCTACCAATGGCCTTTCTTATATTGGGCTTTGGGCCCAATTATATAACTTTGAACTCGCAACTCAGCCATATGTCTATGACATAGCGCAAATCTCTCTCCCGCTCCGGTTTTCGTCCACTTGTATGACGTCATTTGCGTTTGGTTCATGAGAAAACGCGAGAAAGTAGAGAAAATCTGGTATTATTTGTCCTATTTAATTCTTTGACATTTAAAGGAAATACTCAAATTATTTCTGCTGCTTATCATTGTGATCTCAAAGAAATAAGGTTTGTTCCTTCATCAATCTTAGTACATTAATTTCAATTGGGTTAATTTACTCATTAATAATAAGTTGGAATGCATGTATATTATAATCTTGAGGTGATAAATTAATTATATTCGTCTGACATGTAAAATCAAACTTTTACTTACAAAACGTGACACGATCTCGTAAATCTAGACCGACTTCACATGACTAGACATCTTCATGTCAGCCATAGTAAATGGCGCATAAATTTAAACTTATCTATTATATATTTTTTGTTTATATCCGATATGACATGAGACTCTTATACTTTTAATGCATGCTACTTGTATTAAAAAAAGATGGCTCAAGGAAGAGACAGTGCGGTGGCGGCCATAATGCTTCTTGGCCTATTGCTTCTCCATTCTGAGGTGGCTCGTGCAGCCACCTTCACGGTAGGGGATGCTTCTGGTTGGAACATGAACGTGCAAACATGGCCTCAAGGCAAGACGTTCGCACCCGGAGACATTCTTGTGTTCAACTATGACCCGACACAACACGACGTCGTCAAGGTGGACAAGGCAGGGTTTACCAATTGCTGCACCGCGAATGGCCAAAAGTTCCAAACAGGAAAAGATGAGATAGTGCTTGACAAGGGCTGCAACTTCTTCATCTGCGGTATTCCCGGCCATTGCCAGGGAGGCATGAAAATTGACGTCTCTGCTCCCTAAATAAATAGTGGTATCATATACCCATACAATGTATATAAATATTAAATAAAGATGATGGTATTCATCGCTACTTAAATAAGTTTTGTAATGTAACGAGAATGAAAGATTGAATAAAATTTATTTCTTTGTATCTCTGATTCGATCGATATGCCGATCGTCTGTCCAGTTCCTGTATAATCTCCGGTCTATAAGCAGATTAATTTATCCATACAAGCTAGGTACTTCGTTTTCGTTTTCGCTTAAAGTGTCAGGTCTATATGTAGAAGTCCAGTCTTACACGTGAGGGCCGAATTAGAGCATAAATGATCTCCACAAGAAGAAATTAATAGAAATTAATCTATCACCCCATGCAATCCAATGTGTAATTGACTAAATCAATAGCTAATATATTCTTAACCCAATTGAAATAACACGACTGTGTATATAAAGGTTGAAACAATCTCAACTAATAATGTTGATATTTAATGGTATAGTCCGACCCTATATATATTATGACCCAACTTTACATACATAAAGTTAATAGAACCTTCTTTAATATTTGATGAAATATTGTTCACTAAGTTTATAAAAGTTATAATCACAAACATGAAATAAATAAAAAAAGAGGTGAAGTTGATGATACATTGTTTCAAGTTAATAAAATCTTGTTTGCAATTAATTAAACATTGTTCCGAGTCGTTAACGCTTATCACCGGCACTTATAAAATTCAGACACCTACGTTAATATTGTTTTTGGTTCATTAATTATTAAATAAAATTGAACCGGTCAAACTAGTATTGAATCAGTCAGACCAGTCTTATTTCAAATCAGAATCATTGAAGGCATTTTAAACTTTTTAACAACCAAATTCAGTTAGATTTAACAGAAGTTGGGTTAAATGTCGCTTAAACAATCTTCGGGTACCCGAAATAAATTTTTTGAAGTTGGGGTACTGTTTTTGAAAAGCGACATTGTTAAGTGTACGTACATATCATTATCCCTTTATAAAATGTATCACCAACATCATTAGTTCGGACACCAAGTTGATAAAATCAGGAAAATATAAAAAAAGAAAGAAAACTCAAGCCTTAATAAAATTTTTCAATCTTCCATCCTCATAAGATAACAAAACATACATTGGTGGTGTTGGTAGTAGCAATGTTAATTTATTTAGGGTTTAGCCGAAACATCGATTTCATGCCTGTATAGCAACTTTTTGAATCGATGCAGCTTGCAGATGAAGAAGTTGCAACCCTTTTGAGGCACTGTCTCATCTTTTCCTGGCTTGTTTGGCTAGACAATCGATTTTCATGCTCCCTCGCAGCATCCCGGCATGCTACATATGAAGAAGTTGCAACCCTTATCAAGCACTATCTCGTCTTTTCCTGTCTGGAATTTTTGGCCGTTTTCAGGAGTGCATGATGTGAACCCTGCCTTGTCCACGTTTACGACGTCGTGCTGTGCCGGATCATAGTTGAACACGAGAGTGTCTCCCGGTGCAAACTTCTTACCTTCGACCCATTTCCGGCATCTGGAGACCAGCCAGCAGCATCCCCTACTGTGTAGGTGGCTGCATGAGCCACCTCTGAATGGAGAAGCAACATGCCAAGAAGCATTATGGCCACCACTGCACACTGTCTCTTTCCTGGGCCATCTTTCTTGAATACGAGTAGCACGTTTTTCTACCAATAATGATGTTCGAAGTATGAGAGTCTCATATCATATCGGATAAAAACAAGAGAAATACTATGCGATGTTTACTATAACCGGTGTGTAGAAGTCTATTCATGTGTAATTAGTTCAGATACATGAGATCGGGTCACGTTTTATACATAGAAGTTTGGTTTAACACGCCCATAAGACAGAATCGAAGCATAAACATCTCAATCCAAAATATTTGTTGATCAGAAGAAGAAATTAACATAATTTTTGTATCACCCCAACATCACACTATACTAGCAATACAATTTGATTATAGAGTTAATCCTTAACTAATACATGCTTAACCCAATTGAAATCAATGCAATAAGATTGACTAAGAAATCAAAATCAAGTAGAGACACACCTTATTATTTTAGATCACAATGATAAGCAACAGAAACAGTTTGAGTATTTTCTCAAAATTGGCAAACAATTAAATAGGACAAATGAGAAATGATTCTCCCCACTTTCTCGCGTTTTCTTGGCAACCAAACGCAAATATCGATATTCGAGTGGACAAAAACGAGAGGCAAAAAACTTGCCAGAAATGGATGCATATAAGCGTTGTTTAGTTCAAGTCAATAATTCTCTATTTATTATTTTTAAATATTTTAATTTATAATATAAAATATAATAGAAATATTAACTTGACAGGATAATTTAATTAAATAATCGAGATATCATATTTCTATGAAATTCAAAATATTATATATGTCATCTTGCCACGAGCTACTTAGATCTCCTTATTTTATATATTATATGATAAAATTGACATATACATCCTTTTCGACATTTCCTAACACCACAATTATAAGAAATATGTTAGTCAGGTATATTAGACCATATTCGACTGACATCACTACTAATATAGTAAGTCTTGGGATGTAATGAGGATGAAAGATTCGACAAATGTTTCACGACATTGACAGACACCGATCGCATACCTGAGAATACAATTGTCCAATCCTTTATAATTAAATCAGAAGCGGTGCCAGCAGCCAATGTTGAAAAAAATCTTCGACTTGCCTGATTAATCATCGATAATTTCATAATAGTTCTTTTATCCGATTACGTTTCAATTAATCTCCAGTTAGTCTTTAGAAGATGCTCTCCAACCGACTAGCGCTTAACGATTAATCATCATGCCTTACCATAACTTCGCCCCACTACTTCTTTGTCAGTCAACTCAGAGACTCCTAAACCCCGATGGCGCAAGGTGGACCGGGGAAAGGTTGATGCATATAACCCGTCTTGAATTCGTCCCGTTGTCATTCCTATTCGATCACACGAGACACCACTTATACTGGTTGGGCTTTAGGCCCAATCGTTTAGTTTGAATCATGTAGCTCAGCCCAATGTCTCTTTCTTTGCTAATTCTTTTGGTTGTGAGCGAAATCAGGTGATGGACTCTATTGACCCAATCAGTGCATACCCATTTTTGGGGGGTTAAGTTTTGCCCTCTTTTTTGTCCACTTGATTGGCAACATTTGTGTTTGGTTGCCTAGAAAACGCGAGAAAGTATTAAAAACACCTTCTTATTTGTCCTATTTAAATGTTTGTCATTTCGAGAAAATACTCAAACGATTTCGGCTGCTTATCATTGTAATCTCAAACAATAAGGTGTGTTTCTACCCGATTTCGATTTCTTCATCAATCTTTGTACACTGATTTAAATTTTGGTCGATAATCTTATTAGTTATTGATTTACTCATTCATATCACATTGTAATGCATGTACTGTGATCTTGGGGTATTAACTCTGAATAACTTCAAACATATCTGATCCATTTTTTAATCCGATACGAGACTCTTATACTTCAAACATCATCATTCGCAGAAAAACGTGCTGCTTGTATTCTTGAAAGATGGTTCGGGGAAGAGACAGTGCAGTGGCGGCCATAATGCTCCTCGGCCTATTGCTTCTCCATTCCGAGGTGGTTCGTGCAGCCACCTACACGGTAGGGGATGCTTCTGGTTGGAACATGAACGTCCAAACATGGCCTCAAGGCAAGACGTTCGCACCCGGAGACATTCTTGTGTTCAACTATGACCCGACACAGCATGACGTCATCAAGGTGGACAAGGCAGGGTTTACCAATTGCTGCACCGCGAATGGCCAAAAGTTCCAAACAGGAAAAGATGAGATAGTGCTTGACAAGGGCTGCAACTTCTTCATCTGCGGCATCCCCGGGCATTGCCAGGGAGGCATGAAAATTGATGTCTCGGCTCCCTAAATAAATAATGCTATCATATTATACCATGTATATAAATATTAAATAAAGATGATGTTATTATTCATCACTACTAAAATAAGTTTTGTGATGTAACGACAATGAAAGATTGAATAAAATATATTTCTTTGTATCTTGTTGTCATTACTCTTTCAAAGAGGTAAAATTTCTCGAACTCGATGACGATGCAGTAAAATTGTTTTGTATGATTTAATTAATACAAAACCATGTTTAATAAATTGGATGTGGTTTAACCCATAAAACCTGGAATGATCATATCCATCGAGGCCCAAATTGAATTTAAAACCAGTTTCAATTTTAATCAGACAACTGATTGTTGGAATCTGGATGTCGATATAAGCAAAATCGATTGAAACAGAAAATTGGAACATAAAGTGGAACCGCACCGTGGTATGGTGGCCACTGTGGTGGCGCTCGAATGTTGTTTACCTCCGAGGTTAACACAGTATTTCCTCTGGTGCACGCCCACTCGCACAACAAATTCTAGAACAAAGAATACGCAATCCACGAACGAGGAGAGGGAGAAAACACTCGTAAGGAATAACCACTTCGATTGGACGAACAATAAACGGAAGTCGTCAATCGAGAGCCACCGAACAAGAATCAGAGGGCAGAGCAGAGTGGCAAGTATGAGTTCGAGCGATTAATTAAGAACTCGTAACAGACGTCCTAATGCTCGTGTTTAATTCTCTGAAACTGACCTCATAAAGACCCGAAAACGAATTTGAAGTTCAGTCTTACTCGCACCACAGGTGCTCTACTAAAGTCCAAAGCCCGAGGCCAAATCCGACTAGACTGGGCAGCGGCGCGTGCGTGCGGATTTAGCCTAAGCCTCAGGTTATCCTTAAAATGTTCACACAAATAAAAGAGGAGAGAAAAAACCCAACCGAAATAACACAAGATTAGGGAACTAAACATTATCTCTCTTAGCTTAACTTAAACTCTTGGACTAATTTGGGAGCAAAACAGGCCTGTTCAAATGTTCACTTAACTTAATCACGATTTGTTTTTAATAACCTAAATACCCTTTAAAATTTTCTCTGAAAAACCATGCATGAGAAGAACTCAGGTATGTAGAAATGTTTATATTTTGGGATGGTTTTGACTTATTTTTTGTTGTACCAATATTTTAGGCCTAATTAATAAAGATCAATAATTGAAAATGAGTCTTGTGTCCAAATCGATCGATTTTTGGTTTGGTTTAGTTTTGAACCGAACCAAGTCAGTTCTATTATTTTTCAGATCAATTTTCTACACACCATCTCACGTGACCAACTTTGAAGTTCTTTATCTCATTCACCTCTTGGCTGTTTAAAACTTGTGATATATTGTTGAAAACATCTCATCTCTTAGCATGTGTAAACGTATTATTGAATGTCGAGTTTAAGCGCTTCAAACTCACAACTCAGATTGACCCATTCACAAGTTAATACACATGTTAATTTGGTCATTTTGTACCATCTGTTCAACAAGGAAGAGGCACAAACGTCGACCGCCAAACCAGTTGGATACACGGACCTCAAAGTCTTTGACCACATCTTCTCATCATTGAATAGAGCAGTGTTGTAAAATTTACAAGGCACTAGTCAGTTAGAGAGAGTTTTCTAGAGACTAATCGTGGATTAGTTAAGAATTAATCAGATTAAAAAATTAATCTAAAATTATAGAAATTAATCGGGGGCTAGTCGGGAGATTAATCGGGACCTACTCGAACAAGTCCGAGATTTTACAATATTGAAATGGAGAGGTGCGACGATTTTGTTTTCTTTATTACTTTTTTCAATTAAAACATTCTTAGTTTTATAGTTTATCAACCAGAAAAAATTTGTTAATCAACTTGTGCTTGATTTTATAATGTTCGTGATAAGTTCTATCAATTGGGTTCGTATCAACGTACATGACACAAGAATTTATCGTATTGGTGATGATTTATACATCAACGGTGAACATTTTTCTAACTGGTAACAAGACTTTATTAACTGTAAATAAATAGGGGCACATTTAAGTGCGAATCAGGAGGGTTGTGCGAACTGTGAGAACCAGCTGCTCGCACGTATTTTCTTTATTAAGTCATGCATTTTCATAAAATAGTCAGTCGGTGTTTTCATTATTATGACATGTTTTTCCATAACATCGGGGGAATTGTGTAACGAGGGGGACGAGTATTTTTCTATAGGAAATCACTGAACCCTGAAGGGGATGGTGTAATGAGGGTCCCCGGGTTTAACGAGGGGGACGGGTATTTTTCTATAGGAAATCAATGAACCTTGTCGGGGGAATGGTGTAACGAGGGGTCGGGTGTAATGAGGGAGACGAGTATTTTTCTATAGAAAATCAATGAACCATGTCGGGGAAATAGTGTAACGAGGGGTCCCCGAGAGTAACGAGAGGTCTCTGGGCGTAACAAGAGGTTATAACGGGTTATAGAAATATAGATCATAATAATGGAAACACCAGTTGACTGTTTTATGAAAATAGATAACTTAATAATGGAAATACGTGCACATGTGTCACCACCTAGCTGGTTCGCACGACGTGATCTGGTTCGCACCAGATCATGACCCTAAATATAAATGTATTGACTCACGATAATACATTTTATCAGTTGAAAAAAATGTATTATCAACTTGATCTGTGTCAAAGGCCCTCTTAACTATGATTATCGCGCACGTTATTGGAATGTTTTTCCCTCGATTATCGATACTTTGTGTATTTTAATTTTGTGCAACTATGATTTCCTGATTTTTCGAGTGTCTTTAATGCAAGAACATATAAACCGGGACGAATTTGGGACGAGTCGGAGATGAGCTGAAAAATGTTAAGGATCTAGAAGATGTTGTGAGAGTTGTGGGCTCGTCTCGAGAGGATCGACCCAGTAACCGAATCGACAAAATGTTAGAGGTTCATCATTTCATAACCCCTATGGTCGATATTGCGGATCTAGAACGGCTCCAATACCAAAAGATGGAGTGGTTATATAGAAATGAAAAATTATTTGTCAATCTTTGAACCATTATGATGTAGCACCCGCGATCGCTTCTCTAGCCTAGTTAACCCTGTTGATCTCTGTAAATTCGACCTTGCGCTTACCAAGTTTAATGAACGATCGCTTGCATTTGCGCATAATCAATGCATGTGGAACAGTGAAAACACCGTCCACTGTTATGTCGACGGTGAACATTTTTTTAACAACCGGTACGTTTTTATTAACCTCATTAACCTCTAATAAAATTTTATCAACTCAAATAACGTACTTTTAAATTGAGCTTCAAGCCCAATTGTTTGATTAGTGAGAGCAAATGTCTCTCTCTGATGATTCTTATGGCTATGAGCAAAATCAGGTGATGACAATGTCAAAGCATACCCATTTGACCACTTGAATGGCAACATTTGTGTTTGGTTGCTTAGAAAACGCGAGAAAATAGTAAAACCCATTCGTATCTGTCCTATATAACTGTTTGTCATTTTGAAGGAAATACTCAGATTGTTTCTGCTGCTTATCATTGTGATCTTAAACAATAAGGTGTGTTTCTTCGTCAATTTTAGTGCTTGATTTCAATTGGGTTACGAATATATCAGCTATTGATTTACTCATTCATATTTTATCTATGTGGTGGACATTTTTGAACATATCTACATATAGATCAGAGACTATTAGAGAAAGTGACAAACGACAAGTCTTATATGTCGAGACCAACTGCATAAAACTGGACTTTTGTGCGTGAGTCATATCCAACAATATAGAATCATAAACATATCGAGTGCATATAAATTGGAGACCAAAAATATCATATACCTATTCTTGTAGGGTTAAGATAATCTATACATAGACCGAACACCATAAGGGAAATAAACAGACGACCGACATTATATGTGTAGACCAATTGCATAGGATTAGACTTCTGCATGTGGGTCATAGTCAGCAACCTTTCTACTGCTTAGTGTACCTTTCTTACTTTTTATCTACCGTAATATGAGAATTTTACACTTAAAATTTCATTATTGGCAGGAAAGTGTGTTATTCGTATTCAAGAAAGATGGCTCAGGGAAGAGACAGTGCGGTGGCGGCCATAATGCTTCTCGGCTTATTGCTTCTCCATTCTGAGGTGGCTCGTGCAGCCACCTTCACGGTAGGGGATGCTTCTGGCTGGAACATGAACGTGCAGACATGGCCTCAGGGCAAGACGTTCGCACCGG
>JAYMTP010000233.1:0-40044 GCA_036897365.1 Geranium brycei | reverse complement strand
GTACTTCTCCGCGTGCTGCTTCGGAATCACCAGCCTGTTCAGCTTCCCCACGTCGCTAGGCGTCACCACCTTGTCAAACATGTGCTCCCTCTCAACAGCGCCAACCCCGACCCCGACCCCAACCCCAACCTGCTCATCCTCATCTCTATGATCTCTGCTGCTACTGTTCCCCAGCGACAAGTCCATGGCAGATCTAGAGGAGGAGGAGGAGGGAGAGCTGTCCTGCGCCGCGTCGTGGAGCCACGGGTGAGTGTACTTGCTGTAATCTGATGAACAATTCGGGAAGAAATTGCTCGTTTCTCTTGGCCCTTCCCCATCCTTGTTGTTATCCTCGTCGCTGTAATTATCTTTATTAATGTTACTCCCTTCTTGCACAAACTCCATCGATGTCGATCAATTGCACAATAAACCCTGTATATATATATCACCCGGATCTTCAGCCACCACACAGATGTATGTATATAGAGCTGGGAATTAAACAAGATAGAGAGAGAGAGTAGTCAAGTCATGAATTCAACAATTAAGCCAATTACCTGTAAATGTTTTCAGCTGAAAAGGAGATGGATCGAAGGATCTGTTAGCTAGCTAGAGATGAGGTTTTTATCTGAAGATTGGGGTCGGTGCCGTGTTGTTTGACCAGCAAGTGAGGACCGGAGAGAGGAGGAGGAGAAGATGGTGATGTCCATGAAATGGAACCCTAAAGAAGAAGACAAACCCACTTATATATATGTTAATTCCATTAACCTCCTCAACTTGTTGACCTACACACACAATTAATTACACACCCCCACCCGCCATTATCTATTAATTAACAACACTTGTTTGTGCCATACATAATAAATCTCTCCCTCTCTTTTTTTATCTAATTAATAAATCTGTTGGGTTACTTTCAAATCATTTTTATTGCATATATTACATATTAGATATGATTCAAAGTTAGATAGATATAAAAAATCTTAAAATATTTGTTAGATTCATATTAATTATAGCTAGTCATGTATATATATATATATATATATAGCTAGGTCTAATTTATAAGAATTAGTATATATGTATGTATGTATGTAGAGAAGAATTAAGTATAAGGTAATAGGGGCTGGGAATGATGTGGGGAAGGGTCATGTGAGGTTGTCGTTTTCATGATTTGGGGTATCTGATTTATGTTGTGCGCTAAGACCCAAAAGGCCAGTTGTTGTTATACCTATACCTCTGTCTTTCCCATATTCATCCCCAATTTTTACCTTCATTTCCATTCCCCCATTTTTTCTACTTATGCCATCCCAAATATGCATTAATAACTGTTTCTTAAATTAATTTGTGTGTTTTCTAAATTACAATGAATTAATATATATGAGTTTCGACTTTTGGGGAGACGATGAAAATGGGGATAGTAATGGATGATGATCGATATTGATGGTCCTGCATGCCATTGCAGGACCAAAACAGAAGCTGAGAAACCCCATCTCTGCTCTGCACCTTCCTCTATATATGCTATTGCTACAGATTCCACTCTCTCTCTCTCTCTCATTTATCCAATTAATATATATCTCTTTTATTTTATTTATTTCAGATTTAACCAAACACACATACACACATGTCTTAATTAATTACTCAATTCTCGCATGCCATTGGTACATCAATTTCACTAGCCCACTTGGCCACACCATGCCCAATTAATCATTTCTAAATCCCTACTAACTTTTAGCAGCTTTCTTAAACATTTGACTCTTAATTAACTAACTAAATTGAATGCACCATCAAATGAAGCAATATGACTAGTGAAGAATTAATTCATTAATTAAGAGATATATGGCCAGCTTTAAAAGGCAATATTATGCAAAAGAAATTAGCGGGATATTTATGTATAAAAACTTTTTTTATCAAAATTTAATTAATTGGCAATTTTAAAAGAAAGATAAATGAACTTATTATTACTAATGTTACATATATATTTGAACACAATTATACATTCTGCTTGCCAGTGATATTGCTTTGTATTTTACATATGGTTGATTAGTGCATTAATAGTCTCCATTTTATTCATTTTACATTTCTCAAACAAATAAGACAAGTAATTGAAAATTTAATAACAAAAATATTAATTTCTGGAGCATTATCATTATCATTAGTCCCAATTTATAATAATTCGTATTAAAAATATTTATTTGCATATTTAATACATCCTATATATGGCTATATCTATAGGCTCATGACATGCATATATATTTCAATTAATGCACCTTAATTATAAAAAAAACAAATAATTCTAGTTATAGAGTTATACATGCGGATGAAGATACATTTATATAACATTAATTATGCTTGATTAACTACATTAGTTATTAGTAGAAAATAATTAAATAACATTTTGCAAGAGTTTTTATGGAATAATATTAATAACAATAAAAATAATATCAATGTGTGGGCGGTGATGCTACAATAGCATGCTTCTTTAAAGCTAATAAAGCCTATATATATTGCTCATTTGGGACCCCTTCTCTCTCTCTCTATATATATGTTTGGGTGTTGAGGATCTCTTCTCCTTTTTTATTTTATTAAGATTCATAAATAAATTCTCTTGTGATACTTTCCTATCACCAGGGAAATTTATTTTGAGAATAAAATATAAAAAAAAAACTATTATAATATTGCTCCAGCATTTATTGATTTTTTTTGTGTAATTTAAAAGGAAAAGAAAGTAGCATTTGTGGATAATCATATCAAATGGAGGGTGATAATAAAGTTGCATCCTTTTGTTATACACTTTAAACGATAACAATAATAATAATAATTAGGGTTTTTGAAGAGTTATTGCATTGTAGCTAGCTATAGCTACAATGTATAGAGTAGGATCGGGACCACCCTAGAAGCTATGGAGTGTACAGTAGTTGACACACACCACACCACACCACCAGCTAGGTAAGGTAGCTACTAGCCAGCCCAGCCTTCGAACCCAACCACACTTTTCCACTAACTATCACAGATCCAGTTGCCTTGCTGTTTTGCTCCTTTAACCATATGTATATGTATATATGTACCCTCTTCCTCTCTTCCCCTTCCCTTTTCCATCACGTGACTTGTGTGTGCTCTATTTTATATCTATACCTGCAAACCAGGTTTGCTCTCTAGTTCACACATATCATTTCAAGGTCATGTGTGTGTATATATATGTATAGCTAGAGTGGTCCTCTATAGAGTGTTGGGCGATGTGGGATGTCATTATTGTGGCTCATTTATAAAATATTATATATTTTCAAATAAACGGAAGAACGAATCGGACGGTCTATAATTTCTATCCCGTACGCATGTATCAGGCACATGCGTAACTGGTCCCTGATACCGGGTATGGACCATAAAGTTAATTATAAATTATTATTGCTGGTTTCATGATCTATCAGGTCGACAGTTCGCGAGACGTCTAATCATATTCAGAACAAGTCCAACGTAAATGAAAGGATCGCTTCACCTATTGGGTTTTGTGAAAACGCGTGACTCGGTCATCTCATACTATGTGTGTATCGCTTTCTCGATATCATGTCATGATGTTACAATATGGACTCCAAAAAGCCCTAGCACCACAAGGCTGTCACAAATAGATGATTCCTAGCTACTTAGGTTAGGGAGACAAAATGACCATATATATCTATGTATGTATATATACACGTATTTGATGGGAATAAATAAATATTAATTATAGAGATAGAGAATTGGTTGGCCCCATATGTAAGGAGGGAGGGGACAAAATAGAGATCTATAAACCAGAAAGGTAACGAGAAGTGCAGGAGCTAATAAAACGGAATTTAAGTGGGTGAGGGGCGAGGAAACCCAAATGATTCCTCGCCGTGGGAGTGGCGGTGGCGCCGCCAGCTGCGGCGGCGGAGGCAGCATTGGACACACACACTACTACTAATAGGACTAGTCTACGTACTGTGAGAAACCGTTGAGCCTGTTTTGTCCCTTTCTCATTTTCACGCACTGCCCCTACAAATCCCTATTCCCGTAATGCCCCTACCCTTGTCTCTTTTACCACAACTGTGTCTCTGTGTTGGTAACTCCGAAGCGGTAAACAAAGAAAGAGGGATTATTATTTATGGGGATGGGTATGGTAAAAAAGGAGGGGTTGGTTGGTTGAAGGAACAAGATGGGTGATGATGATGATGACTTAAATTGGGGACAGTGTGTGTTGGTTATTGCACTTACATGGGATTGGCAATGGCATTTCACTCATGTTCTCTTTTTTGCCTTCTTCATTGGTACATATAGAATTTCACTTTTACAAGTCATTCATAAAGATATTGTGCTCAAAACATGACATGTGACCCTATTGAGGGCTCTTATCAACCACACAAATATGTAATCTTCAATCCACAAATCACTATATGCATCATTCTTGACTTTTTTCCTTAAGTTACTGTGCTTCATTAACTTTTTTTGTTAAGTGATAATTTTATTAAAAAAGCAAGAACCTGCCCAAGACATCAAGGAGGAAGCAAGGACAGGAGATTACAAATAAGCAATCAAATAGTGATTGAAGAGATAAAGAGCAGAGAAGTAGAGATCGAAAAGCTAAGTTAATTCCGAATCTGCTGAGGAGATTCTTCTGATGACGCCGTCCGATATTGGGAAATTGCCATTGTAGAAGAAGTCGTTTCTGGCAAGCCACAAATTCCACAAGATTAAACTGCATAGCGGGTTCCAGGAAGATGCCTGATTTCAGTCAGGAAGGAGACGAGGCCATTGCTCGAAGAGAGCTTTGATCTTTGTAGGGAAGACGCAGTGGATGCTAAACTCTGAAAGAAAGTGAGCCCAAATGCCTCTGACCCAAAAGCAGTGCAAGAGAACATGCTCAGAGGATTCGAAGACGTCAAAACAGAATTGACACATGTTTCATGCGAGGGAGATCGAAACTCCCCTGTTAGCAAGAAAATCGCTAGTAGGAAGAGCCTTATGGGAAGCAAGCCAACTAAAACATTGAATCTTTGGAGGAATCTTAGGCAACCATATTAGTTTCGGCCATACCTCTGTTGTGAGATCGGACGCTTGGATCTTTTCATACATGGCCTTAACAGAGTATCCTTTGTCGTCGTGAATCCATTGCAATTTGTTAGCAATTGCTATATTGGGACGGAGTGGTCGAATAATATGGAGGAGATCATTAAAAGCCGACATATTTCTTCCGGTAGGTGTGTTTTGGAAAGGAATGTTCCATCTGCTCTATTCCCAGCTACAAAACACAGAGATATGCGGATCGATAGCCATGGCATAAAGACGAGGGAATCTGGACGCCAAGGTAAAATTGCCAGCCCAATTGTCAGTCCAGAAGCGGATTAACAACCCTGAACCGAGTTTCCATTGAAGACTGCGCGCGCCGATTAGATTTGAAAAATTCGGTTCAGAGCTCAGAGCGAACAAATGTTGGAGGAGGGACGAACCAGCTTGCGAAGCGAAGTTGAAGAGCTCCCATTCGTCAGCTTCCCATCTATATTTCTCACAAAGGACTGTCTTCCAGAGAGATCGAGATTCAGTGGCAAACCGCCACCACCACTTGCCCAGTAAGCACTTGTTGATAATGCCCAGATTTCTGATTCCAAGCCCACAATGCGTTTTGGGTTTGCAGACTATATCCCAACTAACCTTGTAAATAGCCCTCTTTTTAGGATTGCTTGTCCAAAGGAACTTCATTTGAATTTGTTCCATCTTTTTTATCACAGCTTTGGGTGCTCTGAATAGGGACATGTAGTAAAGTGGTAGGCTAACCAGCGAGGATTTGATGAGGGTGACCCTCCCTCCCATTGACAGATATCGTCCTTGCCATAGAGCCAGTTTGCTTGAAAATTTGTTGATGATTTTGCTCCAAGTGGCTATCCTGTTTGGACTTGCTCCCACAGAGAATCTCAAATAATCAAAAGGTAAAGTACCAGATTTGCATCTAAAAATTGATGCCAAGAACCTTTTTGAGTATCGAGAATTACTTATAAGAAAGAGGTTAGTTTTCTCATAATTTATTCTCAATCCAGCAATGCATTCAAAAACAATTAGCACCGACCTTGCATTTGCAATGTCTTCAGGGTCAGCTTTTATGAAGAGAATGGTATCATCTGCAAATTGAAGATGTGTAATACTTGATGTGGAGCTTATCTTCATCCCTGAGAAGCGATTGGCATTTTCAGCTGCCACAAGCATTTGATGGAGCCCCTCGCTTGCAATAATAAAGAGAAGGGGAGACAGAGGGCAACCTTGAGTGAATTCAAAATCTGCAGTTGGAAAGCCATTCACAAGAACAGAGGCAATTGTTTGCAAATAGGCAGAGATCCATTGGATCCATCTAGCTCCAAACCCCATTCTTCGAAGTATTTCTTTCAAATATCCCCAATCAATATTGTCAAAGGCTTTTTCAAAATCAAGTTTTATTATCGAGCAGTCGACCTTTGAACACTTGATTTTGTCAATAATCTCATTGGTGGTCATAATGTTATCAACAATTTGTCTCCCATTGACGAAAGCCGATTGAGTGTCACTAATGAGCTGGTCAATAACTGTCTTTAATCTTGCTGCGAAGACCTTCGCCAATATTTTGTATGGGGCTGTCGTGAGGCTGATAGGTCGTAGATCCGCACAAGAAATTGGCGATGCGACTTTGGGAATAAGTGCTATGAAGGTGACATTTAAACCCTTCCTAATAGTCCCTGTTTTGTGGAATTCCTTGAAAAAAAACAAAATATCATTTTTAACAGTGGCCTAACATTTCTGAAAGAATAGCATTGTAAACCCATCAGGTCCAGGTGCCTTAGCTCCATCGCATTCTTTTATCGTGCTCAGGATTTCTTCTTCAGTAAATTCAGCTTCAAGCATGTTTGCTTCCATTGGATTGATTACTTTCAGAGGTAGATTTGGAAAAGTTGGTCTTATACACACGGGCCGAGTGAATCTCAATCTGAAATGATTAAGGAACTCCTCTTTGATTTGGGTTGGATTTGTTGACCATTCTCCACTAATCAATAGACCTGAAATTAATATTTTTGAACTTCTGCAGGCTGCGACTCTGTGAAAAAATGAGGAGTTCCTATCGCCTTCCTTCAACCAGAGAGTTCTTGATTTCTGCCTCGACAGAATGGCTTCTTCTCTCTGCTTTTGAGTTAGGGCCAGCTGCACCTTTTTTCGCGCCTTTGTTTCTGATTGTGAGAAGTTCCTTTGCGTGGCAAGCAAGTCTAATTGATCTGCAACACTCTCGAGGGAACGAATAGTGTTTTCAATGCTACCATATGATTCGTCGTTCCATTTCTTTAGGTCTGTTTTGAGAAGTTTGAGCTTCTTCCACAAAACAAAGCTAGGCTCCCCAAATATTTGATAGCTCCCCCATTTGTTGGAGACAAAATCAGGGAAACTGTCAAGGTCTACCCAGGCATTGATAAATTTGACAGGTCGAGGGCCCCAATTTGCTTCTGGAAACGATGAGACAATTGGAAAATGATCAGATAAACCTTTTTGTAGACATACCTGAGTAGGATTTGGGATTTGTGTGAAGATGCTTGGTGATAAAAGATATCTGTCAAGTCGGCTTGCTTTTGAGCCTGAGCCAAACCAAGTGAATTTGCTCTTGCCAGACAGTGGAAGATCGATCACGCTCGCTTCGTTGATGAAATTGTTAAAATCTCTAGTTGAGGTTCTGGAAAAAGAGCAGTTGACTTTCTCAGATGCAGAACGTACTGCATTAAAATCTCCTGCGATCATGAAGTATTGTGGTAGTTGGGGCAGGTCTATGAGGATAGCTTCCCATAAAACACGCCTTTCATGAATGTTGCAAGGTGCATAGATATTCAGAATTGCACAATTCACTCCTACTGGTATACATCTCCTTCCCAATAAAAAGAGTTGCCATGAATGTAACTATTTGATATGGAGAAAACAAACTTGTCCCATGCAGTTAGAGTACCACCCGAGGCTCCCAGTGATGCAATATGACGATAATCCCATGATTAAGAGATACCCAGAGCTTGCAGTGCTGCATTTAGGATCTCTGTGAGTTTTGTTTCTTGTATCATGATGAAAGAGGGTTTGACTAGTTTGATTTTTCTTGATACCTGACCTGACTTTCTCGAACCTCCCAAGTCCTCTGACGTTCCAACAGAGGAACTTTGGAGGAGCGGCCATTATTGGCTAGAGGAAGGGCAGACCCTGTTTCCGGCCTCGACTTGTTCAAGAGCTGTTATCATATGTTCATCGGGTACATCCCATTTGACTCCCAACTCCTTACATATGTCCCATGTTTTGATCGCACATTCTCTAAAATTCAGAATATAAATGGGGTCTGAGATTGGTTGAGTATTCTGTGTTTCTGGTATAATCGTTAGGGTTGGGATAGTTTTTGGGAATGAGGTAGCAGTGGTGACTGGTGTTGATTGGGTATTTTGTTGGTTTGAAGTGTTGGAAGCTGATTGGTTATCTCTTGAGGTTGGTGGCATAAATGGGCGCGTTTGTTCTTCTGGTTTTCAAGGGAACTCATTGCTAGGGCTTTGGGAAGGGGTGTTGTTGGTGGATAATACTTTGGTTCCCTCAATCTGGTTTTGAATTTGAAAATGGGTTGTGCAAAATTGGTTGGCTGAGGCATTAATTGAAGTTGCCTTTTCGGATTCCCTCATCGGACCGCCGGAGCTCGGGATCGACGGGAAGGTTTCTGCGTTTAGGTTGATTTCTCCGTCCTCCAAGTCGGGAGATGACAGAGGGAGTTTGCTTGAATCCTCTCTGTTTGTTGCCATCGCGAATTCTGAGGATTCAATATTTTCTGAATTGGATTCAGAGTGTTGGTGTTGGACTAGGATTTTTCTTTCCTCAATTTCTTCAATCTTGACTGTGTAGATCGATCACTGAAGAAGTAATTCTACGTATTCTTCAATTCGATCTGGGTGTCTTGTGTGTATCAACACAAAAGCCTTCTGCAGGTCCGATCCTTTGGTTGATTTCGGGTGGATGAGAAGCACTTTGCCTGCGAAATTTGCTAGGTTAATTATTGTCTCAGTGGTCCAGCCAATTGCATGAATGCCAGATAGCGCAATCCAGTTGAAAAAACCGCCTTTGATTCCTATTTCACTGTCCTCAACAAGGAAGGGAAACCATGGCTTAATGTTTATCCACTCAGAAGAACGATGGAAGTCCATGGTCTCTTTATTTGCAAAAGAGATTAAGAAGCATCTTGCTCCTATTTGGTGGATGTCGATTCCACACAACCCTTTTTCCTTCAGCTTAGTCAGGATGAATTCGCTATTATTTTCATAGCCTGAAATCCCAAGGATTGTAAGCTTCTTTTTTGTATCAATTAGAGCGTTTATTTCTCCACTGCATCTTTTCCTGATTAATTGGTTCCCTGCAACAATATCTTTGTAACTGACTCCCTTTCTTAGAGCCACTTCAGTCTCGGATCTGCCTCTCTTATTTCCAGCTTCCTGATTAGGTATTAATCTCAGATTGGGGGTGATGGGTGTTTGGTGGTTGCTTGGCGATCCTGGTGCTTCCTTCATCTCTAATTTTGCCAGATCTGCTATTAGCTTCTGCCCTAGCAAGTCGGCTCCGTTGAGAATTGATTTCGCCCTTTCTGCTTCCTCAGCTTCCTGAAAGAGAACAAACGCAAATCTCTTTCCTGCTTTCGTCCTTGAGGTTGGGATATGGATTTCCTTGACCGTGCCATGGTACTTGCAGATGTTTCCCAGCCATTTTTTGTTGATTTTCTCCGGTAGGTTGCAAATAAAGATGATTTTTTGGTGCTTGGTGTATGATGATGGCTGTTTGTGGGTTCTGAGGTTTGTGGGTGTGAGGGTGATTGGTGATTTAGTGGTGTCTGGGTTGGATTTGCCGTTGCCGGAGTGGCCGGCGAGGGGCTGCGATATATTCACTGAGCATTTTCTCTCAGGGTTCATGTTTGTGCTTCATTAATATATTCACTCACTTCTCTTCTCTTCTCATTTTATTTTATTTTATGCCCTTTAATTAATGCAAAATAGTGGTAATCACTAATCAAGTCAAATACGACAATTTTCATAGGGTATAATTTAGATTTTTTCAATGTGAGATTTTTATTGGTGGTGAAAACATTATGAACGCGGTTAACTCTTTTAAATATGATAAGATTGATTCGAATTCAAGATCCAGACACTATAGAGACGAAGTCGTAAAGCGCAAGATACCATAGAACCAGAGCCATATATAGAGCACAAGAGGCCATAGAGCTGGAGCCGTAGAGCGCAAGACACCATAGAGCCAAAGTCGAAGAGTTTATGACGCCATAGAGTTGAAGCCAAAGAGCGTAGTTATCCTCAAATACATGTTGTCATTTCCATGAATTTATTAGCAAGTTGGGCATTTGGAATCTCCATTCTCCAACTTGACGGGAGTATTGACGATTTCTTTCCATTATAAATCCACGAGCTCCCTTAAATATAACATGATTGATTCGAATTAATTTCCTTTTATTTGTTTATCTTTCTCTTCACGTAAGATACTATAGTATAGATACATATAGGGCTGTCCATTTTTATTCGGACCCGACTCACCCGAGGACCCAACCCGATTAGCCTGAGACCCGACAAAACCGTGTGGGAAATGGGTTGGGTCGACCCAACTCGACAGAAGTCGAGTCGAGTCTCGGGTAACATCTACGAAACCACCGAGTTACCCGACACTCAATTAGCAAAATGGGCCAGCCCTTTTATCCCAATTAGAGTTCAATTGAGGGTTACAATTACAACTTTAATTTGGGATTGAAGGCTTCGAATTCGAATTGATTCCAATTTTGGGTTATAATTTCTGAATTTGGGGGTTTAGGGTTAGGGTTCAGAACTCGGTTTAACTTTGATTTCAATTGTAATGTGCTAAATTTTTTGGGCCCATCGGGTGAGTTAGGTTGTACCCCACTCACCCAAACCCAACCACCCGAAACCTTTCCCGAGTCGAGTCTTGGGTCTGGTTTTCTAGAGCCGAGACTTGTCGGGTGAACCCAAACTCGGTCGGGTTTGCCCAACCCGACCCGATGAACACCCCTAGATACACAGTCTCCACATGAATAAATAAGAAGTCATTATTTTCTCTTTTTACAACTTTAAATGATTAATGATTTTTTTATATAAATTATGAAATAAAGGAAATGAAAAGATTTTATAATATGAATATGACAATTATGCAATATATGAATATAATGTAACTCACATGAATAGCTATCAATAGGAATTCTCTCTTAATTTGCAATTGAACCACACTTTGGTCATTACTGTTGATAATTAGTAGGTGGGAGTGATTAGTTAAGACTATTGATTGATTGTCACATTGTTCCACATATGGGACAAATTTAATTAATTCGAGCTAGTTACGATTAAGTCAATGTTCCCGAGTAATTTATGAAACACCAAAACATTATAAGAAATTACAAAAGATACTAGACATTTTGGTCAACCTATTCTATTTGAAGGCACTCAATAGGAGTCTACATCGTTTTAGTATTCAAAATGTATTATATTCAAATCTGTTATACATAACGAATCAAACTCTCTTGTAACCTTGCATTAATAGCGTTGTCTTAAACAAGAACGAAACAAGCATAAGAGAATACTATTCTGCAAGAAACAAGTTTACAACTATGGAAAGTATTCACAATTCGAATCTCTAGCATACCTTAATTCCTAGACTAATTAATTAAGTTATGTCAATTTTGTCACCACACCTAAATCCTACAAGGCAAATTGCATTATTCAAACAGCTCTTTTTGTTTTGTACCATTCAATGTTAACCCCTATATATTGACATTTGAATTGATTAGGTGTAATATGAAATTTGCCTCCTTAAATTATGCTGTAAAATTCATATTCATAGCAAGTGTACCCATTTGAAAACTTATCTATACACTCTGAAATGAAACTGGTAACAATACTTTGGGTTATTAAAAGAACAAAACCCAGCATCATGGAGCCAACAAATATAGATCTGACGTCCAAATTTGGGATACAATTAATTAGCTCCCATAATCATACTCTCTTGGTCATCTTTTTTCTTTCCCATACAGCTTTGTCGAAGTGAAAGTTTCTGGTTTTGGACCAGCAAACATTTCAGCCACATAAAAGTATAATTTGATTTGATAGGCAATGAAACTATATCTTGGGGATAAACTAAGGTCACACCTTCTCCTACCCTTGTGGAAGCTATCTATACACAAAAGAACCAATTCTGAATAAACAAGTAATCTACATCATTAAGTTAGGGCAAGTAGATATCAAGATAGAGACACGAAATTTAACGTGGTTCGGTTGTACCTACACCCACAAAGATTTGAGAATTTTACTAGAACACGAACTTGACAACTTGTACAATCCACAAACTCGTCACAGCCAAGATATTTATTTCTCAAAAATCAATTCTTTTGTTCAAGTTCGCTTTCTATCAAGATTATCTCATTTACTCAAGATTTATTTCACTATAAATCTATCATAATGAGTTCTCTACCCAAACCCCAAAAGAGTTCATACCCAAAAGAAATCTAGAGCAATTGCCTTAAGTTTTCTCTACCAAAAGTTTAATCTCTCTTAAGTTTCTTCACCGAAAACTTGATATTGAACCTCTCTTCTTGGATAGCAACTCTCTCCTATTATTGATCTTACAACTCACGAATAAATTTGTGGTTACAAGTACATGTATTTTTAGTATAAGACAAGGGAAAAATAAGAAACCCTCTATATTTCCTAATTCCTTGTTTTTTTGCTCAATAATAAAGGATTATATTGACGATAACTAGCAAAAGTTCTCAAGTAGGGAACAAGAGCCAGAATTACATCAGGTAAAATAAAATTACCAAAACAACTGAATGAGAAAGTGATGAAATAAAAAAAAAAGCGAAGGAAAAATTGAGATTTGGGGGGTCGAAAACTCTTGAAATAACTACCAATCACTTATGATTCTCGAGTTCTGATCTCCATGAGCAAAAAATGGGAGGGACCGAAATCTTTTCTCCACAACAAGCAACCTTTAGGAAACAGGATGAAAAATAGGTGTCTCCAAGTGAAGCTAAAATCCATGGGCCTCTCATTTAAAGCAAGCTGAAAAATGTGATCCCTAAGATGATGAGAAATGCCTTTTTGAATGAGACTCTTTCCTAAATAGAATATGAGCATTAGACTCTAAAATTCTTCATCTCGTACATCATTTGATAACTCTCAAATTTTGAATGAACTCCCAACACATCTAGCACATCAAAGGTAGAACAAACCGGTTGCACCATCATACCATGGTTGCATATGTAACCAAAACTAGGATAATGCCTCCGTAGTTCATGATATCGGATGAAGACTCCACCTCACCCTAACACTGCCCTGCAGGGCTGCAATCAACACGAACTGATATGAAACAAGTCCAAGCAATGTTAAAACTTGCTACCTGTTACCACCTTGGTCAATATGTCTGTTGAATTCTCATCTATGTGCATCTTCAAGAGAGAAATACCATCTTCCTTTATGACTTTCCGCACAAAGTGATACATGACATCAATATGCTTCGTACGAGTATGGTGAACCTGATTTTTAGTCAAATGTAGCGCCCTAACTATCACAATGCAAATCCACCTGTACCTGCTCAATCCTTAAATCATCTAAAAGACCCTATAATCACAATGTTTCATTCACTCCCTCCGCCAACCAAGCTAGACACAGTCATCTGTTAGCTGTTAGATCTCCACATCCTCCCATCCCAACCTACTCATTTTTTGATTATTTAGTTTTTGAATCCAACCTACTCATTTATTATTATTATTATTATTATTATTTGGAGGCCGTAGCTTTACGTGAGACGTTATGGTGAATCGACAGAATGGGTACTACAATGTCACTATTGAAACGGGTTGTCTCCGCATAGTTAACATTATCAACAGGCATGGAACTCAAAGAGGTCGCCTTGGAGGCATTTTGTCTGATTGTAAATTTCTATTGCAATATTTGCCTCATGTTTTTATTTCTCATGCTAAGCGAGCTTGTAATATGGCGGCTCATATGTTTGCAAAGTTCACTTTTATCTTATCCTGTCTGAGATTCAGGTGGGGGGTTTGTCCCATCGGATCTTGTTGCGGCGATTTGGCGTGATGCTGATTTGTTAGCTTAATAAAGATGGAGTTTTCAAAATAAATAATAATAATTATTATTATTATTATTATTATTATTATTTCATTTTTGAAAAGATAATTGTACCCTCAATTATAATTTGAGATTGGGGTAAAAGTATAATTTCACATTAAATAAACATTTTATTTTGTCTAATATTTGTTGAGAGTAATTTTGTCATTTATTTTAAAATACCAACAAAATATTCTACAATTTTGTAGAGTTTATTACACCAAAATAAGTAGGAGTTAAGAATACAGTAAATTGATCTTTTTTCTATTTTGCATTCATGGACGTGTACATATATAAACTAGAGAGGGAGTTTATTATTCTATTCCCTTCTGCACATTAAATGTTCCTATTGCTATATGTAGTTTCTATTATATGCCTAGACATTGTTGTGAGGTCCATATCGACGCACCATCAGTAGCTTTTGATTGTCCTTCCAAAAATGGTTACTTGATTTGTGCCCTTTAGCACTTGTTTGCTACCTATCATTTTCTTGCTTTAAAATCTTATCGTCTAATTCTAATGATCCAAAATCAAATAAACCCCCAGCCCCAAATTCACCGTTCGGAATATTCGTTAGACAAGTTCATTTCAGTATGGCCTCAAAGAAGATTAACTCCAACCATTAATTTGCTCAACACCAAAAATCCTTAATCAATCCGAGCAGAGCAGATTGAATTTGAGGCAATGTAACTATATGCACAGTTGTCCATATTGATTCGATACACATTTATATTTACGTCAAAAACTAGAATAACAACGGTTATGGTAATTGACTGATATTATCATATTCACATCCGTATTTGATCATTTGATCATGTATTCATATCCATTAATTTACTTGCTCATTTATCAGGTATCAGACCCGATCATTTCCTGATATATACGAATAATTTCTTATACCCTATACCAAACCGAAATTAAATATATAACTCATAAATTAATACAAAATTATTCTTCATGCAAGCATTACCAATCATAATAAAGCTCTCAATCCAAACTCCAAAACATAATAAAATTCTCCAAGAAACTTTACAAACATGATAAAAATTGTAATCCAACAAAATTTTTTAACATGTTTGGCAAAATCGAATCTCAATATTGTTCCATCGTGATGACATTTTATGATGTTTGTAGCCTGTATTGTATGGTTTTTATTATATTTATTTTCTTTTAAAAGTATCGGGTACAGATCCGGGAGGAAACTCATACTTGATAAAATACTCACGAAAATATTCATTATTCGATTTGTTACTAGTTGACTTTCAGGTATACCCGTTCCGATTGGATGGAGTACATCAGATATCCGTCGAGTTTGAATTCTTTTGCCATCTCTCCCTATCATAAACCAACTCAGCGCAAAGTACCTAAATACTCAAGGTATATCAGTCAATGCCTCGTTTCCATTCAACTTCATCAAAGTCTCTAAAAATTCTATCAAATATCACGTCATTACAATTTTTTAATATTTTAATGTTAATATACTTAAATATTTTATTTTATTAATTTTTATAATTATAATATATAAAAAATAATTATATTAAATAATTATTTGTTTTATTATTTAAATATAATTTTATTAATAAAAATATTAAATTGTTTTATCTACTAAAAGTATTATATTGGGTGAAACATTGAAAATCACGCATTGTTTTTGTTGAAGTTTAATGAGTTTGATTTTATATTTCATTGTTTATGTTTTTATATGTATCTTTCAATGTATTAGATGATAAATTTTGAAGATATATGATAAATTTTCTCATTTTTTTATTATAAACTTTTTTACTCATTGATTAAGTGTTTAGATTATTTATTTTGAAGACAAATGTTTGAACCATGGTATATACAAATAATGCAATCTTTTGATTTAAAACCATATTTTCAAAATATATTTGGAATAAGATAATATGAAGACTCATTATATTAAGTCTAAATGATCCTAATTAAAAACATGAGGATTTGAGCACATCTTGAAGTTACACCTACAATGATATAATCCATACTTTTGTCGGTGTATATATGTTCTTCATCTTTGATCATGCTTTACAAATACATTCACTTTCTCCTGCTTTTAACGAAATCACATCTTCTACCTGGAAGCTCCAAGGTGTTGCGACTGAAAGTATTTATTAATTAAATACTTGATATCAAAATACACAGCATACCTCTCTACTTATAGAGTGAAAATTCTCACATATAAAAAAACTCTAGACTAACACATATGAAAGCCCAACCGTCATATTTTACTAAACATGCCATAGACAGATGAACTTAACCATATGCCTATTCTAACAACGACTACTTCAAGTCATGTATAGTAAATGATAAAATCTTACATGGGCAATTTCGACAATACTTAACAAATACAAGACCACGTGATAGACACATGAGAATTCACGAGTGTAGGGTTAACTGAATGTAGTAAAATTCTCAATTAACCTCTCACAATTCACAGCTTATAATCAAGTTGAATTATATAAGAATGATATATAGTCAATTTTATTTATTTCCTTCATAGTACACCTTAACTTTATACTTTGGTGGAGTAGGTATGCAAACAATTGTTTCATCTTTGTTTTTCTATGTAAATTTCAAATGCATAATTCCATGTTAAATAAACATATGCATATATAAGATATAAAGGTAATATAAAGCTTAATTAAGTAACCAACACAAATAGGGCCAAGCGATAAAAAAAAAACTTCAATTACATAAGCCCAAATTTATGATTCCACCTAGATTTGGCACATGATTAATTTATTGTTTCAAAGACCATATTTATCATTACAAAATTTTACATACTAAAGGAAACAAAGATTAGATAATCTTAATTTTGTTTTCAAGTATGCCAATCAAATTAAATTTAAAGATACGTTTTTCTTTGCACAAATCCTTCAACAAAAACAAATCCAACTAATCTCTACCATTTTTGAGCAATTGAGCTTCACACTTTGTTCTTCATACAACGATTATCAACGATGAACGCTAATTCAATGAATGAATTGCATTATCTGAGTGGCTAATCGACGATGTTAGATTTGCGAACGAATTGTATTACATTCAATAATGAACATGTTACGTAGACACTATATATATAGAAGATATATATAGAAGAAATACATCATTAGGGTTAAGCATAGGTGAAAATCCTAAACCTCATAGGTTTATGTTAACAGGCGACGACAACCAACAGTTCCTTCCTCCCCTCGGGGATCTGATACGGTCTCGGGATTTGAATCAGGTTATGGATCTTGTTGATGATAGGTGGATTCACCAAAGAGATCGTCGATCTTTAGGTTTGATAGGGAGAACATTGATATCACCTGTTTGATAAATAATTTGATCTTTATTGAATCTCCTCCTTTGGTATATATAGTCTTAACAATCACAACTAGCTATGGATTATTTAGATTTATAATTTGATGAATGATTTGATTACATGTTTGGTTGTGAGTTTGGCTTTTAAACTTGTTGATTGTGTTAAGGAGCATATGATACTTGTTTAAGTTGTGTTGCTAAGCTACAAGAGGGCCGGTGGACAATAGACACAACTTGATTCAAGGGGTTCAACTATTAGACCTGTATCCCATGATTGTTGGTTTTAGCTGAGTTGAATTGCCCCAGGTACGAGAGGCCAGGAGGCAATTCAACTCAAGGTTCGGTTTACTTTGAGAGAAGGAATCGACATTTTAGTGGACATAGGATCTTCTAGGGTTGCATGAAAAAATAATTTATATTTATGAACTGTGATAATCTGTAGTGACTTAGCATCCGTGATTTGTTTTGACTGAATAGTTCTCTCCGCTACTTATTGTTATTTTAGTTGATCTTAATTATTATTCACCATAAAATATTTTATCTCAAGTTATATAGCAGAAATTAGATTGGATTAACCCTCATTGGTCATTGTGGATTCGACCCTGTGCTTACCATGTTTTATTACTTGTAACGATCGCGTGCATTTGCACGTATTCGTGTGTGTGTCTGTGGACTACTACTGTCTACGGGCTCAACACCTCTTATCCAACCTTGTCCATTTGATAATGATGGTTGAACTCATCGAGCACTTACGCCACTCTATCGCCCATAACCCTTGGCTCTAATGCCAAGTTGATACGACCCCGAACTTTGGATTAGGTTATGGGTCTTGTTGTTTATAGGTGAGTTCGTCAGAGAAAACACTGATCTCAATGTAAGTCACTTGTTCGATAAATAATTTGATATCTTAAGTCATTCTCCTCCTTTGGTATTTATATCCAAAACAATCCCAACTAACCTGATAGATCAAGATGGCAACATGATAACTACGAAATTCAAAAACTCAAATCTAAGAAATTTAAATGCTTAAATCTAAGAATTTAAAGCAATGCTTATCAAACTCAACCTTATCTAATTTTCTTGGTTGGGATCCTAACATCGTCTTTCAGAAACCTTCTAAAGGTGGATGACTCACATGCAGTGCAAAATTTTATATTTGACGGGGGTATTTTCATCTTCCAACATGTCATTTAATAGTGAGATCACACCGCATGACAAAATGAGATAAATTGTAACTTCACCAATGTTTTAACTAATTTTTAATATACTTGTGATAAAAAAAATATCATACTAACTATATCAAATTGAGATTTCTATCACTTTCATTTATCTCTTAACAAAGAAGAATAATCGAGCATGTGTTGGGAATGAGATCTCCAATTTTGTTAATTCTTAAATTTTCATGAAAGACGTCTATTTTAGAATAAAATTAATAACTGCGTTTCAAATAAACGTCAACTCACCACGTACAAATTAACTTATCTAAAAGTTGATTGGAGAACCTGCTACTTGATACAGTTGTTCAAGGTGCTATTCTCTGACCTGAAGCTAACGTTCAATGATATCCAACAATATTCATGGTGATAATAGGTTATTGAGTATGTAAGATATTATTGTAATCTTTAAAAAAAGTTGATTGGATATAACATTTGTAAAAAAAGTTCAGAAATAATTTGATGTGACCCGTTACACAAAAAAAAGTTGTATATAATATTTTGGATAATTGAGTGAGAAACAATGTGAAAAACATGGGATATGTCGGATATAAGATATACTTTTTAACTACATATGATGTGTTAGTTCAGAAATGCATGACAGAAGATCATAAAATTGAGTGATAATTAAAAATAAAAAGAATTGTAAGATGATAAAGACGTTTCGGTAGGCGGCTTAGTAGTGAATGAAAATGAAACTTGTGATATCGACAAAGCACTCACCAATCGCAAAATACACCAAAAACCAATCAATATGATTTTTGGAATGTAGACCACCTTGTCACTTTATATTGAACCCTTTCTATTCCATCTATTCTATCATTTTATTATTAAATAATCAGTGTCTTGTGTGTGTGATCCACATTCACTTCTTTCTCCATGTGGGTGCTTGAAAATGTATAATTAGCATTAATGGTTTTTTTTTAGACTCGTTTTGTTTTAAGAAAAATGATAAAGTTGCCATTGATGTGTAAATCAATAATTGGTTGACAAAAAATATCTTAACGCCCTGACACAACCCATAATTATGGATCTCATTTTCTTACAATAATACCTTGAACTCTAAGGCTCTCTTGAATAACGATCAATAATCGTATGATAACCAAAAATTTGTTCGATCAACAAGTCAATTACTTGAACTAAAGTCTTCAAGTCACACATCGATAATTAATACTTTATATTTCTCTAACTTCTTCTTTTGAGGCGCCTCTCTTAAAGTAATTTGTGATCCCTTCTATATAAGGAATGTATTGAACTATTCTTGTGTAGTGTACATCTAAGAATGTTCATTTCAGTCAAATGAACATATGGGCAATTCTATATCTCTCTAGCACTTTTGACCTCCTCGGGAATTAATTGCTACCAATCTAATATATTGCTTTCTTTTGCTGATAAAAAAAACGCAACGAATCAAGGTACAATGCATCTGAAACGGTAAGTATGACATTAGTTGCCCCATGCAAATGAAAACCTAAATGCAACTATATGTTAGACGAAATGACCTCTGTAATCAAGGCATAAGCACAAGCATGTAATTTGACAGGATTCTTATCAGCAAATCTTTGAAAGTAATTAAAGTACACGACACATACCTTTGGAGAAATGTGGCCCAACCAAGGCCCTTCAATACTTTATGATTCCTGTCCAAGTCTCTATCTTTGCATGAGTTCGAGAACATATATATGCAAATGTAGATAAATATAGTACACACACCTACATGACAAGTTTCTGGATCTGCAGGACTTCAAACTAGACACAAAGAGGGTAGATACGGAAACTCCATGTCACCAGTAAGGTTTCCTTTGTTTGGTCGCATGAAGTTTCAAATGTCACATCGAAGCCTCCCCGTCGAGGCGTATCCTCTTCGGGCCTTTTTCTTCACCTTGGCTGGTTCCATCTTGCACCCTATTCTCCCTGGCCTCAACTGAACACCTTTTGTACGGCTTGAATCCTGTTCGACGAGTCTTAAACTTAGCTTGTCCGAGTCCTGTTGTCAAAAGTCCACCCTCCCCGTCATTGTCACCTGCTGATGATACTGTTTTCTCCCCTTCTTGATGGTCAGAAAGAGAACCACACTCCTTGTTGTTAAGATCTAAAAGTGACGCATCACCGTTTCTTTCATCTTTGTTTGTCTCCTCTTTGTTTTTCTCTTGCACATTATGATTTTCTTCCCCCTTACTATTCTGATGTTCCTTATTCTCCTGATCTTGTGGTGGGGAAAAGCTTTGTGGCAATACCTCTCTATTGAAGAGTGCATGAAATGCCATCCTCCCCTGAAATGTATGAATAATGTTAGAAATGCTGAAAGCAGCAGTTAAGTGCAGAAACCAGAATGCAAGATAACCAACCAGCCAATGATTAAGAGTGACCTACCCCTTCAGACACCTCTTTCCAAGAATCATTCAAGTTGCTGATAAATCTACCTCGTCGGTTATTAGAATCAACGCCCAGATGATTTGCATCAGCATCTTTCGGTTCTTCACTCCCTTTATCCTGTTTCTCTAATGCATCTGTCTCCACATCACTGCTGGAGGGGGTGTTGGAACCACATGAGGAACGGTCAACTGGCTTTCTGATATTTGATTTGTCTGAATCTTGCACCTCATTTACAGCTGCAGCCTTGTCATGATCAGGAATCTGTGGTCCCACACTTATTTTTGCGCCTCCACTCTCCTCAGATGATGCTGAGTGTGGAACTTGTTGAGCTTGGGAGGATTCCAGGTCAACATTTTGACCTTGCAAAGGTGGATTTTGAACAGCGTCCTCTCTTCCCTTGGTCTTGTCAACTTGAACTTGATCAATGTCCATGGACTGAACTGCAGTTGTTGAAGCAGGAGTGCAGGTGAAGGCCGTGTTAAGAGGAGTACACACGGGCAACAAGCCATGGGCTGCCCACCATGCAGTTGCAGCTGCCACAGTAGCGCCTACAATAGCTGTCATATCTGTAGTGGAGTTAATATGCTTAGATTGAGAACCACCCTGAGTGGATTCAGGTGAATGCCTGCTATTTCCATAAGGCCAATATGTAGCTGCAAAGCTTGCAGCAGCATGGGCTGCAGGGTTCTGTAGCAAAGTGGATATAATAAGACTGGAAAATGCAGAAGACACGTGGAAAAGGGATTGGTGGTCATCATGACTATGGCAAACTGGGGTGAAGGAAGGGTGAAAACTAGGAGGTGGATGTCGAAAAGAAGATTTTGGTGAGTTATTTTGATGCTGCACAGATCCAGACGCAGCTGGGTTGGTAAACAGGTTGGCGTGTCCATGAACATTTCCCATCGGATGAAATATGGTATCGCCTTGTGACAGATCAGAAGTTTGAGCACAAGTTCCCAGACTTCCATCTAACACGTTAACAGGGACATTTCTTGGGTAACTCTGAGCAGCCTGCATCTCAACTGTAGGCAATGCCTTATTACTTGAATTGTTCGATTTGTTGCCTTTAACCAAGTTCTCGTTGTGGCCCTCCAAATCTGAAAAGTGACTTGTTCCATTGTACTGAACTTTCTGTGTCCCAGCAGATTTATCCAACTTCTGGTTACTTTTTGAGTCAGTTGTGACAAATGATTCATTTGTTTCATCCTGATTGGTTACCTCTTTCAATGCAGGCACAAATTCCCTGAACTTGCAGGAATTTCCGAGTGTCACAGGTGTAGGCACGCAACTTTTGTTTGGTGAAGACACTGAGGAACAATTGGCTTCTTGGAGCTGGGTAAAAGCTTCTGAGCAGCTGTCCTCCTGCTGTTCTTTTATATTTGATGCCTTATCATCTCCAGCAGATTTCTGACAAACAAGGAATAAATGGACTTGGTACAGGAAATAAAAATATATATAAGGAGTAAGGGTGCAAGAACCAATAGGAGACATTCACCTCAGGAAGTGGTTCTTTCTCCAAGTCTAATACTTGTTTGCAGTGCAAAGAAGAAATTGATGTCAAGAGTTTTCCATCTTTTGCTCCCACCTGAGATGGGGAAGTACATACACCAGTCTTTCTAGGATAAGGATTGCTCGGTTTTTTCTTAGGGCGAGGAGGAGGAATGTCTATGTCAAGAGCTTGCCCTACTGGAACACCTTTAACAAGAGCCTCCTTCTCCAACTGAAAGAGAACTAGTTGTCAGTATTAGGAATTTAATTAGTATGAAATTTAAGGAAAACCATTTCAAGAAACCAAGATGACTCATCATCCAAGTAATGAAATGAAATTTATTCTCGTATGGTAAAAATAAAAAAGAGTGACAGCATCACAACAACAACAATAACAAAAAAGAACATAAATGAAGCGAAAGAAATGTAAATATGACAGATAGTCACAAAAAGAAAAATAAGCATGACAAGTGAATAGTGGCATAGAAAAGAAATATGTGCAACATTATATTTGGTGTATCTGATTTTGAACTTATGTCCTGTCAAGGTTTGTACTTGTATTGCAACTTTGGAGCATGTAACCACATGTCTCCAACGATTAATATTCATATCCCTAAAAGGTTATTATTATGAACATCAATGCACTTGACCTAGAATAAAATACTAAGTAGCTTAAAGTCAAAAATGAAAAACCTACCTATGGAAATAAGACTCAATCAATCATGGAGAATATCCTAGACTCATTTATTACATGAAATATATGTACCCTCGCAAAAATGTTCATATTACTTTATTGTATCACAGACTTCAGAAATATGAAAATATAGATGCATCAAATGCACTCAAGGCTTAATAAAGTGGAAAAATGAGAAAACGGAACAAATGTGTGTGCGTGTGAGAAAGAGAAATAGAACTGTAGCAGATGAAAAAAAGAGGAAAAAATGCAGATGATGCTGGTGGCATTCGCAATGAGGGGTACAATTTTGGTAGCATTTGGGCTATTTTGAAGGGAATGGAAATCGTCCCTTTTAGTTTTAGGAATGATGCATTTCCATCTCTCAAAAGCAATCCATTTTCTTTTCATCCAAAGAAAGAAGGAATAGGTTTTCCATTCACACGGGCGCTGATGAATGCAAGTAGGCACAGATAAACAGAGTGACTTTCCAATTCTCTTTAAAACAATCCAGATGCACAGCAGGTTCGTCCAATAACACCACCAGCAAATTTAGATTTTGCATTGAATACTTTGCTCTCAAGACTCGATCTTAGACTTAGAAAAGGAACCTAACATTGACTAGCTAAGAGATGATTATCTATTTATAAATGAAAAATATTTGTTTTTGCAAGGGGAAAATGTTCTCAATAAAATGAGCACTGGAATTGCTTAGATAAAAAAACAAGTGGAGATTCAGTGTTAAAAGTAGAAGATAAAAGAAGAAACTGAAGCATTTGCTTTTTCACAGGTCAAACCCGTTTGGGATAATAACATCTAAATGGGTCAGTTCTTCAAACAATTATAACCAAAATAAAAAGGACCAAATTATTATCCAGAAAATGGAAAAAAAATAAATTCACAAACATTGTCCAAATTAAACCACCAAAACATAGTCCAAATTCACAACTATTTGTTTCTCACCCGAACATTTTTAATAAGCACACAAAAATGAAATTAAACCACCAAAACTCATCATTAATAATGAAGGCAGAAGATATCACTGCTAACCAAATGCATGCAGCTGAAACTTCTCCTACAAGGCTCCTTAAAATTAACATGTCACTGTTTCACTTCTTTTATCCCTTTTACAAGCTAGCAAGCATCCCCTACCTTTATCCATGTTACAGATGCATTTACTAGCCAAGAACAAAATCAATAGCATATCTCTCACTCTCAATTGCAAACTAAGTTGGAAAGCACTCACATTTTGTCCCATCTGCAAGTGAAGATCTTAACTTCTTTCCTACTTATCTTTCAAAGAATTAGCATGCAGCAAACCCCTTGTGTCAGATAGTTTGTCTTGAACTTTCATCCAAGAAAAATGAAAATATTTCCAACGACTTTCAAAATCATTGAGCACCAAAAGTTAATGTAATCTAATTCCTTCAAAATAAATAATACTTTTTGATTAAACTCTTCAGACAACTTAAACCTCCAAACCAGCCACAAAGCAAGCCAATATCCTAGAAATCGTACAAAATCTTTACAAATATGAAAGTCCAACATCTGAATTGTGTAGTTCATACACTTAATGTATGTTAGACATAAGAATGAAACAATCCTTGCTAGATGCATTGGACTACTACAAAAGCTAAACCCACTTACCCAAAAGGCAGATATATAATGCGTTGTGACTCTTTGAACTTCATATACTTGAACACGGCTTAATGGTAATTTTAATGTGCCAATTAATATATATAAACAGCTCACTCACAACTGATGAGTGATGTGGTGAAAGCTCAGTTTTTTGTAAATTTCCAGCAAGGAACAATAGTTACTATGTTTTTTTCCTATCTGGAACTTACTCATAAACTACCTTGCTTCTCATCAGATTGGACTCTAGAGACTGTTAACCTCCATGGGTTCATTCTTTATATTGCCAGTCTTTTCCTTAAATCAATATGCATAATAGGTTATAATATTTAAGTAGGGAAAATGTGAAGGTGTTCATAAAAAGCATGTCAATCAAAAGCTTATGATCTACTGCTGTTTGAGTCTCCCTCTTTACATCACTCTTAGGATACAAATGCCCATATGCGTAGAGTTAATGGGCAGCCAGGCATAGTGGTTTAATTAAAACAGCTAATACATTATGTATCAGTATTCAGTAGCCCAACACAAGACATTAAAATTGGAAATAGCTGTTTTACAACCACCCAGAACAGTTTTCACTTGCAAGGATTATCTTTTCTCCTTTCCAGCTACATCTTACATTGCTAAGCAATTGTAATTCACACATATTTTATGAGTTGCTCAAATTTCTAAGTAGGAACAAACATGTGTGCATTATATACAGTGTTCAAAAATGATTTCTTGGTGACAGAATGAATGTCATTGTCATATAACACTTTCTTTACCAGAAGCAAAAATAATGACAGAAGGTGAACAACATGCAAGAAGCTGTATGCTTAGGATGAATATTTTCACATTGTAACAAGAAGAGATTCAAAATGGTTTTCCTCAAATCTGAAGAACAACTGAAGGAGTGATAAAATATATTTGATAGTATTTCAAGTTCAGTTTGCGAACATGGAAAAAAATTAAGGACCGAAGGCAGTTGAAAAGGATAAAAGAGAGACTTGAGAGAAAAGACCGCAGCAGCCTTGGCCAAAATTAAGTAATCTTCCTTTGGTAGTTCATATTATGCAGTTTATTTGTGGGATTCTGTCTATGAAAATGTTTTTTCGGTTTGTACATTTGTGGATAGAGCCCTCTAAAACCACAAGTATAAAATATCTTTTCTTATATACTCATCTCTTCAACAGTTTACCAGATTCATTAGGTTTTAAATGAAGATAATGACAAGGTTTCAGTTGAAGACTAGATTGGATCAGTTTAAAATGGAAAAAGAAAAAAACAAGTAATAGCACCATCTATTGCACTATTTAACTAAATAAAAAATAGGGGGCTGGTTTGGCTAAGCATTTAACTTCATTGCTTAGCCAAGCCAACCCCCCATTTTACTAGAATATGAAAATTATTATATTCAAGGTTCTAAAACTCGGGATTGGGGAGAACTCGGAGAGGCAAAAAATAAGGAGTTCTGAGAAATCGGCAAAAAATCATTTTGTATTAAATAAATATTATATACACATATATAGTTCACATGAAAGACAAAAATAATAATATTTTAGAAAAATAAGATACTTTCAAATAATTTAATAAGTTAATACAAAAGCACAAATTTTAGAATAGTTTCAAAGCATACCAAAGAAAATAAAAATAAATTTTGACCAAATTTGACCAAGTGAGAACTCTGGCAAAAATGAACCACTGAGAATGAGTCCTACAACTCAATCAAAACTCTCTTAACTCGATTTACCGAGTTCTCTGTTTTAGAAAGCTGATTATATTAATGGCTTGCTTCAAAGTCAACCATTTCATTCATCTACTCTTAAATCCTTGCATAGGCTGAGAGAGATGTTTTTTTTTATCGGCTAAGTTGAGAGAGATTTTAACCCGTCACTATTCAACCAACTATCTCAGGGGGAAGATAGACATTCCTTCATGTCTGTTTTACCATTTCTGTACAAAAACAAACGGAATGAAAATGTGCATCTTAATGTACCCTTCATATAAGGAAAGATGGTAAACCAAAACTTGGAAGATTGAAGGAACACCACTACCAACTCCCGTGTTTGGCTTCAGTGTTTAATTATTTTTCATGTTAAGCATGTGAAATCAAATTCTGACACAAACAATGAATTTGAATTAACACAGATTTAACGTTCAGAAAGATGTGGGAGATTTGCTTGGAAGCTTGAGAAGAAATTTGTTTACTAAAATAAGCTTAATAAATGATGATTGATAGTATGGAGCTTGCCATACTCTCTCGTAATATGAACATTCAGAAAATAATAAGAATGGGGTAACATAAACTGAAATAGACTAAAAGTATTCATTGTTTATAAATTTGCTAAAGTAAATAAAAATGATGATTGGAAAGCAGCCATAATTAGTTTCCAGGAAAGGAAAATCAATTATGCTTACAAAAATTTCACATTGTATTTGTATTCTCTTGTGTATTGAATGCATCTACCTTCCTATATTTCGTATTATTTTAGAGTTTCTAGTATGTATAGACATGTGGTGTCCTACCAAGTACTTAAACATGTAGTAATTGGATATCAGGTAAAATACTTGTGCAATTAAACGATAATGATGATCTCGTGACTTCAGACTATGCAAATTCATTTTTACAAAATCAATTTATGATTGTGAATCTCTCCGAGATTGACAAACATTACAATATAAGAAGGGTATGTGCATTTTGAATAATAGATCCTAATGTGTATGCATAGGTGCAGGCAGGCAGAATAATCACAAACTGATGTAAGCAAACATCTGCATGGCTATCTTAAAGATAATTGATGAAACTGCAAAATTACATATGCACAGAAATAACCGATGTGGCTCTAGAATAAAGCAGAAACACTTGTTACCTCTATTAGTGCAGAAAATCAGATTTTTCAACCAAATAACGGGACTTAAACATAGAGACCTGTATGGAAATATAGTGTGCCAAAGAAGCAATGAACTATATTTTCACAAAATACCCACAAATCACAATTGAGATCTCTTTGTTTTTAAGATATATTACTAATAAATAAGTTGCGTGGTTGAGAAGGTACCGATTGACCTTTGAAAAGAACTTTTGTGCATGACTTCTGATCTGCACAGCAGTCTTTGTTCCTATATGTTCTGCAGGTCGCCAATTAAAGGGCAAAAAACAAGAGAAGAAATCAAGTCTCCAGTTAAGAAATTTTTTATATAAGATCAGAACTTCAAGCAATTTATAGTAGTAGGAGATACTGATATTCAGCTTAAAGGTGAAATCCACGTCATGTGAGCGCTAAAGAGAAAATAATAATGGACTGAATAAACAAAATCCAGACAAGAGATGCATAGAACTGTAACCTTCAATGCACTGCCATGCTCGCCCATAGAGCTTCAAGGCTTCTAGAAACCTATCATGCTCCTCCTCAGTCCATCGCTCACGTTGCTTTGTAATAGTGTAAGGCTTCCTTGCCTACCACGAACAACAATTCAATACATTTTAGCTAACTATTGCTAATATTTAAAGATAAAGTGTTGTAAGGATTGAAGAAATTAGAACCTGTAATGATACCTTAATAACCAGGTCTTCACTGGAGGAGAAAGTGTCCATCACCGGACCTCAAGCAGCAGAACGCTGCTTCAAATCCTCCCTGACGAGCAATGGATAAGAAACAACCCTTCGTTCATCTCTCAAGAAATCCAAAACTATGTCAGGTAAAGCCGTCGTGATTGACCTCAAGAAGACCTGACAAGACAATACTACTACTGCAAATGGCACAGAAAAGCAACAAGGATCGATAAAAGATCCGTCTCTGTTTAGCCCAACATAAACAAGCATTCACAATTCATGATTCATGATTACCACAGTCGCTGGCGCATACATCAAATTCAAATCCAATGGAAAAAAAAGAACTAAAATAAGAATCCACCAGCAACAGAGAGAGATTGGCAACTTTCCCTGAATCCGAAACAATTAATAGAAAATTTCCTTATTCAGAATCCTCACCAGAACGAACGCGAAGATGCCAAAACCTTCATAAACATAGAGAAACAGTAATCAGCAACCATTTCCACATATTCACTCACTCTCACTCACTAAATAACTAAACCACAACAGATAATATTATCGTCAGATCTTCCCCAAACAAAACAAAAAAAAAATCAAATCAAGAGCATCTCCTAAAAGATCAGAATAAAATTTTGCGAGAAAGCCCTAGAAATGCAACTGAGTACCTTGAGAGGAAGCCACGGAGAAGCAAAAGAGCGTATCTGTATGCATCGATTGGAATTAAATTTGAAACAGAAAGTTTCTGATCGGAAGCACGGCGCGGCCTGGCTCAGCCGTTAGGCGCCGACGGCGACATGGTTTCCGGCGATGGTGGATCGGAATCTGAACAAGGTTTTGAACGGAAAAATCTAGAAACTGTGCCTTTTTTTTCTCGATCTGGAAAAAATGGAGGAGTGAGGTAAAGAAGCGAGCAAGTGTTCCAGTAAAGAACTAGAAAACCAGAAACTACACAGTTGGTGATGTGAGGAACAATCTCGGCCACTATAATTTCTTCTGGATTTAACATTAAAATACAAATAAAAATTGGGATTTTTATTTGAGGCTGAGAGGAAGCAGGAGGTCGGAGGAGCTCACAGGATCTCGACAAGTGGCAACACGATTGTGGCTGATTGGCTCCTGCCTCTAAAGCCCTCCTATGCACTTTTTCCCAGTGAAATAAATTTGGTGCGTCAATCTGAGCCACAAACTGGAGGGAGGGGTAATTTCGTAAAAGCATATGGCCCAGCTGTGGGGGTGGGCCCAGTGGTGAGGTGGCGAGAGAGAGAAACTGAGTGGACGTTTTGCACGGGTACAAAGGAACGAGGTTGCTGATGTGGCATTATTGATGGGTACGTGGAGGCAAGTGGGACTATGAGCTAACGGGTTGGTTTGGATTCACAGGTTGGGCCGGGTCGTCCGGACATTTCTACTCACCCCTAGATGACTCTATAGTTTAAAATAGGGCTAACGGAAAATGACCACGTATATTTAAATTGTTCACCGATATATAAATAAGTGTAAAGAAAATCATTTTAGTTTCAACTAGAATTTCAAATGTTGTTTCAAAAAAAATTTTCAAATGTTCATAGAGCAACTAAATAAAAAATAAATTATTTTAGTCACGTGACTATAGAGTCTAATGTCCACTTAAGAAATATATGCAATGTGAATTGTTTTAGTCACATGGCTATAATATCAAATGTAAACGCTTCAAATTACTACAAATTTGAAGAAAAGTAAATGTCTATCTACTCGTGTGATATCACATGATATATTTCATACCCAAATCATCATTTTATATATAAATAGCAGTTTTAGTTTCTCTCACTAATGGTGTAAACGAGACGAATTGAATCTATTTTTGTCAAGACTCTACTTGACTCGGTTAGTTAACCAAAATTATTTGGAGCTAGAGTCGAGCTCAAGCCAAACACTTATTTCTCGAGCTAAGTCAAGCCTTAACAAAATTGAGTTCGATTATGCTTGTTGACATTCTTATTTAGTGAGACCAAAATTATTATTTATATTGGAAATAAATAATTTGCATATAAATTTGATATATGTCACGTGACGTTACGGGTAAACAATCATTTGTTTTCCGTCCAATTTTTATCAATTTAAAGTTTGAACAAATTATATTGTATTCAGGTGACCAAAATAATTTACTTTGCAACTATTTATGACATGCATACTTAATTATGCACCCACATGATCAATCATTTTATTTTGCATCTATTTGCTAGGCCAAAATTTAATAATGTAATCGTGTGATTAAAATGATGTACTTTACACTTATTTGTCAGTGGATAATTTACATATGTAGTTATCTGTAATTTTTCCTTTAAAATATGTTTGGAAGTGGAAAATGTATTTAAACTAATTTAAATATTTATAAATTGAAATCTCTGTTTGAAAGAAAGTAGTATTTGCTTGGTTAAATAAATGTTTTAAGTAGAAATGATAAAATTATGAAAAATGATATTTTTGTACACTTAACTATACTATTTTTTCACTTTTATACCCTAACTATTTTTTTTTCCTTTTACAACACTCTAACTATTAATTTGGGACAACATACCCCTAAAATACTTAAACTACCCCTGAAATTGAACCGGTTCAATTTCAACATTTTGGTTCATCCCGGTCCAACGAAAAAATCAAACCATAATTTAATTAATTTGAAATTACAATTATACTCTCTTCAACCTCTCCCTCTCCCTCCCTCTCTCTCTCTCTCTCTCTCTCGTACGCCGGCCACCTCGCTTCCGGAGAATAAGGTTCATTTTTTCGAGCTCACCTCTTACATTTTTTTTCGGTGAGTAAGTTCCTTTTTTCTGGTGAGTGAGCTCCATTTTTTTGAGCTCACCTCCTCCATTTTTTTCCGGTGAGTGAGTGAGCTCTATTGTTTCGAACTCAACTCTTCCATTTTTTCTGGGGAGTGAGTGAGATCCATTTTTTCGGGCTCACCTCTTCCATTTTTTCCGGCGAGTAAGTAGGCTCCATCTTTTCGCGCGAGTGAGCTCCATTTTTCCGGCGATGAGCTCCATTTTTTCGATCTCACATCCTCCTTTTTTTGAAACCAAATTAAACCGATTCAATTCTGGTTTCTTAAACCAATTTGATTTTAGGGGTAGTTTAGGTATTTTTGATATTTTAAGAATAAGTTGTCCCAAAATAATAATTATGGTACTGATGAAAGGAAAAAATATATAAAGGTATGAAAGTGAAAAAACGATATAGTTAAGTGTATAAAAATGTCGTTTTCCATAAAATTATTTGAATCCGTCAAAAGTAGGTTGAGTCCGGAATATTTTGGGGATCAAATTGGGGCTTAATTACTCATGTCTCACTGATTTATATATGGTTGCAGATCATTTAGTTCGACTTTATATCTTCAAGTGGAATGAATGTATTCAATTGGTTGAATGAAGTAGAGCTCTAGATAAGTATATATATTGCACAATAACGAACGAGTCGATATATAAAGATTAATTAATGAGGTGTTAGGACAAATAAGTTATATCGAAAGAGGAGTATTCAACGATGTTATGGGACATAAAAATCCCTACAAATGGGTTTATGCCCTAGAAAATTAATGATCCATGTATGCAAAAAAATGATTAGAGGAAGAATCATAAGGAACTTGACGCGCAAGAGGTTGAGAAGTGCTTCAAAAGATCAAATCAAATTCAGAATAAAGTTTCAGAAAACTTTGCAGCACGGATTCTAAAGTTTCTTTGTATAGGCTTATTTATTAATTTTTAAACTAGTAATGGGTAATTACAAATTAACCCACCATTGTCTATATTATTGGTTCTTGATTTTTCACTTGAACCCCAATCTACAAGTATGATTATGGTAAAAATCAATGTATTTTGGTAATATTTTTACTTGATGTAAATCTAGCTCTTAGTTCCTACTTGGGACCTATTGGTAATTATCCTCAATAAATTATCAAATATTCGCCTACGAAAAAAATTAAATGTTAACATTCGAGTGAGAGGAAACATAATTGCACACCACATAGTATTATCGAGTGCATGTGTTTTAAATTACAGATCAGATTTTAGAGCATTAGATGGAGTCCTACAATAAGGGTACATTCCATAATTAGGTACTTAACAAGAATTTAGGAGTAACTAGAAGTGTTGAAGAGTCGACGTGTGAAAGACAAGAAAGCAAATGTAACCGAATGAATGATAGGCTCAAAAGGGCAAAGAGAAAAAGGGGAATAGAAATGCAATGATGCATGGTGTACAATTACTAATTGTGCAGAGGACAAGATGTCCCATAGTCGATATAAAAAGTTATGTATTATCAGAATAAATTCTCGTCTATTATTGCCAGTAGTAGCCAATCAATATTCCATAAATTAAAAAGTTATCTACAGCCACGTGCTGTAATTTTGGGTTTTATCGGGATCGGTATATAGGCCTTGTTGTCTCGCCTCGAAAATTTTATTAATTTTTTTTTCAAAACGTGATTAACGAACTCTTACCCGAGTTTTTTTATGTTCCCAAATATTGTTTTGTTCAATTTGTTACTTTCTTATTGATTCATTTTAATTAGCTAGTGGTGGTAGTAATTTGACAATTTGTTTTTGGGGAATTTTAGGCATGAAATAAATGTTTCCTCTTTATCACTAATAGTAAGAAAGAGACCCCTTTTGTTTAATGTTCTTATTAACATCATCTAATGTCATCAAAAGATTTAATTTGTTCATTTAAATCATTTGCTTCAAATATATGAAACTGATATGACATTGTACAAACAATGACCAATTTCCCTTGCTTGCGGTTTCTTAAGCTTGTTTCGGTGAAACAATTGTTCATTCTTTTGAAGTACAAATTCATGAAGTAATTATATATTTCAATGAAATACAAATAATGAAACATTATACAATTCTATTGAAATATTAGAGTACTCATAAAATGATACTTTCAATGACATATCAGTATAAAATCATGAAATGTTGGATTACAAGCAACCTATAACATTATTATATTTTTTATTGAAACATCTTACCATGAAACAATACGAAATTTAGTCATCTACAATCAGGATCTCCATACGTCCCACGATACATTCATACACTTAATGCTACCACCATGACACCTTTAACCACCCCATGCCATTAATGAGCAAACTTAACCCAAACATAACAACCATTCTATGGAACTGCTGGCTCATACCAGAATATAATACACAGTATCATAAAACTATTGAACATAAAAATGCAACCCAATGGGACTCACTAACCACAAAGTAAAGAGGAAGCAATATAAGCAACTAAACCAACAGTTTAATTGCAGTTACTTAACACCCCACTAACTCATAAGTTATTTCATTCAGCCCTTACCACATTTACTATATTACCCTTAATTTTCTATACAATGACTAAAATAAATTACCCCAACACTCATATTTACATCTCTATGCCATTAAAATGTCTGCAATCAATGACACCCTAAATCAACGGTTACAACAAGAGTTCCCAAGTTTGTAAATATAGCATACATTTTCTACTGATTATGTCCCAAATCAAATTATCTCAATATTAGAAAAAAAATTTCATTAGAAATCAAGAAAGATCATTAATACACAATACATTGATAGACTATCTCAAATTTCAAGATTCATAGCATAGAGACAGTGAGAGCTCCTATCACCTTTTGTCATATGACAAAACCATGGAGGCTCTCTAGCTTTGATCCTCACAATAAGTTCTCTCATTTTATTTACTTAATTACTTGTTTTGTTTCCTACCAAATAATTATGCTTCAGTTCATAATTTCACCCATAAAAATTTCATATGAAGTATGTCATATTCTCTTATTTGGTATTTCAATAATTTTCAAGCACATACAAATAAATAATTGTTTTTTGAAAGTTTGGGACTCTCCAAATACACTTTTACTATTAAGTATAGGGGTAAAGGACATTTTTGTACACCTACCTATACCACTTTTTCACTTTCATACCATAACTATTGTTTTTCCTTTTTTCAGTACCCTAACTATCATTTTGGGACAACCTACTCATAAAATACCTCTGATATAAAAAAATTCAATTATTTCAATATTTGAAAATGCAAATATACCATTGAATTGTGAGTTAAATTTCTTATTTAATGGAGGGTAAAACAGTTATTTCATACTAATCAAATTCTGGTTTGATCTATTCGCCGAACCAGAGATTGTTGAAATTGAACTGGTTCAATTTCAGGGGTAGTTTGGGTATTTTTGGTATTTTAGGGGTGAGCTGTCTCAAAATGATAGTTAGGGTATTGAAAAAAAAATAGTTAGGATATGAAAGTGGAAAAGTTGTATATTCAAGTGCACAAAAATATTATTTTCCCAAAATATAGTTATACAACAAGTGTGCCAAACTAATTCAGAGTAAAATTAAATTATCTCAATATTGGAGAAAAAAAATAGATGTCATTGAAAATCAAGAAAGATAATTAATACACAATACATTAACATGCTCTCCCATGTTTATTTCAGTAAATTTTAATTTTCCTAACATTTGAGACCAAAATTCTCTACTCTCTAGTTTATTTTTATGGCATATTACTTGAAATAAATGTTTGTATCCACCAACTTTTGTTTCATGTGTTGTAAATTAGTATCCAATATTCTTTTCTATATATAACACTACTAGCGCGTCTCAAAAGATTTTCTTTCCGATGTCAAAGGATATGTTTTTAATAATTACACTTTCCTTAAATTATTTTTCTTCATGATATTAATTAAAGTGTTTGAAACTTGATTGACTACTCTCTTCCACCTCATATGACTATTCGATGAGTTTCGAACAGTCCTATACACGTTATAGTGCCATGCTAAGTTAAAGTAGAATTGAATGATCAGAATATTTAAGAAAATAAAATAAAAATAAGTATTTTCGAAAATCAAGGAAGATCATTAATTAATACATTATAGAAAAATAGGGCTCTTCCAGATTTTAAGTTTCAATACATGAAGGAGACTGAGAGCCCGTATCAGCTATTGACACCATCATATTTTCTAAGCATAGTTCTGAAATTAGAAATCGAATTTACCATTTGTTGGAAGCAACCATGGTAATGCTATTATCAAGAGCTAAAAGTGTATTTTAATAATTTTCAGTGACATACCAAAGAAGTAATAAAATTGAAACTATATGTGACACTCATAAACACATTTAATATCGAGTACAATTATAGGCCAAATATGTGTCAAATCAAGTCAAGTCAAGAGGAAAATTAAATTATCTCTCTATTTGAGAAAATTTAAAAAAATGAATTTTCTTTAAAATCAAGAAAGAATATTAATATATAGTAAAGAAATAGGTTACTCTCATATTTCAAGTTTGATAGTGTAGAGAGATTGAGAGCACCTATCAACCTTTGCCAAATGTCAAAACCATCCAGGCTCTTTGTGGCTTTCACTCACAACCCATATCTAAAAGTTACATCTTTACACCTACAAATTAACTGATTTTTTTTATAGCCATAAACCCTCCATTCCTGATGCCGTCGCCTGGTTTCGAAGTCGAAACCAGTGGCTACACAAAGTCTCTACCACCTTTTTGATTTTGGAGGCGAAACAAGTATTGTTCGGTCTCCAGAGAGAAAGCTAGTGAGTGTTGAGTTGATGTTGATGTCATTTATTTATTATTTAGGATTGTTTAGTTACCGAGAAAATTGTATGAAAATTTTTAATATATGTAAGGGTTATTGCATGAATCTTCTTTTAAACTTGGGTTTTAGTTTTAATTTATTAAAAATGTGGGATTTTTGTTGTGAAGATAGAAACTTTGAATATGAGTTATTGCCTTTTTGTTTGATTTTGTCCATGATTAATGTGCATAAGCACATCTTTGAGAAATCACAAGTTTAGTAGGGTTGGGAGTTTTTAGAGTTACAATATCTATAATAGAATCTTCCTATATATTTAATATGACATGAAAGTATCTTCGAGAAATCTTGCCATAGTTTTAACGAGAAGCTTGAAATGCATTTTTTTGCAGGAGATTCATGGACATTTTGTACATAAATTAAAGGATTCTCGTGATTAATTATTTCTCTCATGATATCAGCGACATTCTCTACGAAGATCCTTGAAGGGATATAGAGAATAGTAGAAGTTGTTGTAAGAGACTGGAACTGCAAGAGACACGAGAACTTAATTTTGTTTAGTATGTTAAACAACACAAAGTAAAAAGTAATTGTATGTCAATAACTGTTCATTTCTCCTAAGGTTTGCTTCCTAGTGCCTAAAATCTATAATAAAAAATTTGACTGAGACTGTTTAATGTATGGTTTTGACTTTTGATTCTCACCATTTCTTGTCTGATGAGCAGTGAAATGTCACCTCTTTTCACACAATTACAGAGAAGTTATAGGTTAAAAAAGTTATTGTCACAGCAGTGAAATGATACATCTTTTGGTATTTTAATAATTTTAAGTGACGTACTCATAAAGCAAAAAAAATGGGACTCAAAAAACACATTTATTATGGAGTGTAGTTGTAGGGCTAAAATATGTGATAAACTAAGTCAAGAATAAAAATAAATCATCTTAATAGTGAAGAATTTCTTTTAAAAAAGGTCTCATTCTAAATTAAGAAAGAACATTAATACACAACATAAAAAAAAAGCTCTTGCAGATTTCAAGTTCCATGCATAAGAGCAGAACCTACAATTGTCGCCAATTACCAAGATCACGAGGGGGCTATGTGACTTTGACTACACCTTGAATAGAAACAATTGTTGATCATTTTCACGTACAAATCAACTAATCTGTTTATAGCCACAAACCCTTCATTTCTGATGTCAATACTTTGTTTCGAGGCCGAAACCAATGGTTAAGATCATTTCCACATCTTGGTTTTGAAGGCGAAACCAGTATTGTTTGGTCAAATTCTTTGTCCAAGAATAGTACCAATTTTTATAAGTTGGCCTCTCCCGTTTCTTCGGACGAGAGGGTTATCATTTTCTTATAAGTTGATCACTTCCTTCATGGTTGAATAGAGAAAGCTAGCAAGTGTTCACTTGGTGTTGATATCATTTATTTATTATTTGGAGATGTTTAGTTTTTCTGGAAAATAATATATATGCCAGGGTTACTGCATGAATCTTCTTTTAAAACTTGGGTTTTGGTTTTAATTTAGTGAGTGGGAGTTTTTATGTGGTTAAGATGGAAACTTCGAATGTGAAATTTTGTCATTTTGTTTTATTATGTCCCATGATCAATGTGCATAATCACATTTGGGTGTTTTAGAAATTCTGATATTTCTAAGTCTTTTATATATATTTAACATGACATGCACATCTTTTTTATCACTTCAAATGACCAGGAAGGTACATAAACATTGTTTGGCAGGTGAGAAAATTGAACTAAAAGTATATGTTGCCATGATTTCAATGACAAGTGTTTCTAGGTCTTCTTTGGTAAATCTTCTGCCGTTTCTGCATTTCTGCCAATTCTTGAACAATTCTTGAACAAACAAACCTTAACAATGATGTATTGGTAAATTTTCTTTCAAGGTCAGAATTTGACGTTTATGTATATTACTAAAAGTTAGAACCGCTATGTGATGAAACGGTCCAATTTTAACTGTAATTCTCCAGTTCTTTAGTCGAGTACGGATTCTTGAACAACCTCATCATTAATGATTGTTACATGTTCTTGCATTTCCGCCGAAAAATGACTTGACATTTTAACTTTATTTTCTACTTGCAATCACCTAATTGAGTGATTCGATCTTATTAAAACAGACTTTGACAATTTGATCTATTTTTGAATAGTCCTATACACACAAGAGTAACAAACTAAATCAAGTTAAATAATCTCAATATTTGAGAAAATAAAATAAAAACAGATGTCCTTAAATAAAGAAAAGATCATTAAGTTCATAGTAGAAAAATAGGCTTCTCCAAATTTCAAATTCTAGAAAAGAGTGAGACTGAGAGTTCCTATTAGCTTTTGCCAAATGTCACAACAATAAAGATTTTGTGACTTTGACCACAACATAAATAGAACCTATAGTTGCTCCTCACAAACCACCTCCAAAAATCTCATATTTTTACCTAGAAATCATCTTATTGGATTATAGCTATAAACCCTCTGTTTCCAATGTCACCCCTGGTTTCAAAGCCGAAACCAGCGGCTCCGGTCATTGCCACACCTCTTGATTTCGAAGGCGAAACCAGTATTGTAAGGTCGCCACCCACCGATGAGTCCTACAGCCCGAAAGCTCTACGGTAGACTTGATCATGTTGCTATGTAAAATCTCTACATAGCCCGAAAGCAACATGGTAAAGTCTTGCTTGCCATGTGCAGTTTTCATGATTCATATAGCAACTTACTGTTCAAAACTCACACTTGAGCCAATCCTTGAGATAAAATGAAGGAGTATTAATTCGCCCAATGAGAACAAGAAGAAACTCCAAAATGTCAACTTCTCTTTAGTTATTTTCTATTGTAAAATTCTTTCACTTTGGTTTACATTGTGAAATCTTGTACGTCAATGTTTTGTTTTCATGACATGACACAACAAGTTGCGTTTTGAGACAATGCAAAAACTACCTGGAAAATTTTGTTATTTTCCTATTTTATATTTGGCTTGAGGTAAAAAAATATATGGAGCTACATATGATTTATAGTGCAAATGCTCAATATAGTTTGTTTATACAGTAAGGACTCATATAAATCTGTTAAATGAGCTAGAGACAAAGAAGTTGCTCTGGCAACCTCTTCTGGTAATTAATTTAACGTCGTATGAATTAAAGAGTTTAATATTATGAAACTTTTCTTGCATGCTTGTTTTGTGAACATGTTCAATATTTAGCATTTGAACATATATGGAACTCAACATTTCTTATAGTGTATTATAATGCTATGGTTTTTAAAGATGTAATATATTTATAGAGGCTTCGGTCAATGCCACCTCTTGATTTTGGAGGCGAAACCAGTATTCTTGAGACTCTGTTTTTGTTGTTGTAAAGATTGAAACTTTAAATATGGGTCCTTAACACATTGTTTTGATTTTGCTCCTTGATCAATGTGCATAATCACAAGTATTCTTTAGTCGGGTGTGTTTTTAGGATTCTGATTATATAATTTCTATACATAGACAATGTGGCATGCCCATCTCTGTATCACTACTCAAATGACAGGGAAGAGGTGTAAACACTGTTTGGGAGATGGGAAAATTGGACTAAAAGTATTTGTTGTGCCATTGAGAATTTTCAAATAACAGGTATTTGGTCTTTGCATGCATATATATGGTTTTGATTTTGCCAATTCTTGAACAACAACCTCATTCATGATTGTTACATGTTTTTCCATTTCCATTCTCAGATTCGAAACTGTACCTAAGTACATTTTTATCTAATTTTATTTCATGTGTAAACTACTACTGAAAATGAAAATGGAAGAGAAAACGAGAATGCCATTAAATTGTGTGAGATACTAATCAGAATTTATTTTTGTCTAAGATACATAGAGTTTCTTACTTGTCAATTGTCATAACCGTGGTTTACGTAAAAAAATCAAAATTTTTAAATGGAAAGTAATAGAAAAGGAGACTTTAGTTTAGAATTTTCTTAAGGAATATTCATCAATGGAGAAGAGGAGTTATTTTTTTTAAGGAAAATCAAATTTTATTTAGAAAATAGCAACTAACCCGCTATCAAGCCGGACAGGTG
>JAYMTP010000232.1:0-40102 GCA_036897365.1 Geranium brycei | reverse complement strand
AACGAATTCAGCAACATAAGGTTACAATTCTAATGGAAAAGGGTGTAACTGAATTTTTTTAGCTTCACAAGAACTGTAAAGAGAGTAAATTTACCTTGACGTATTTGTATCTGTGTTTGGGAATGTAGTGTAGCATCAGATAGCAACAATACACGTTTGTCATGTTTTTTAGCTCCTTGAAGTAATGGTTGGCATGATCTTTCTCTCCCCTCATGTGTTTTAGGAATTCTATATCTGAGCATTGAGACAGCTTAAAAGTCTTTCATGTTGCAACTAACATTTAGCAATCTTCCAGTTAAACTGATCTTTGTGATGATGTCTAGGTCCTGTAGAATTCTCATGGTTTGAGAAATACTTATGTCTTAGCATCTATTAGGGTTTGAAATTTGGTAAAGCATGTTAGCTATCAACCAGGGGGTATAATTTGTTTGATGGATTGTTTGACCTATAAATATGAAGATACGTGAACATGGTACGTGTATAAGGGACATACTAATAATCATCATGAAACTAACATTTTCAGAGATGTATGTAATATATGTTAAATTGTAGGAGAAATCAAGTTGTAGAGTTATCTTATCTGTGATAATGAACTGTCAAGTCATGTTAGGTGAGCTCGTAGTGATACCCTTTTCCTGATTATCTTAACATTCTTATCCAGTTTTGTCCTCGTCACACTATATTTCTTATCTTCATTACTTTTTATGTTCACAACTGCATAAACTAAATTGACCATGAAATTCATGCAGTTGTTGACTGCGTGGAACCCCAAAATACACCAAAGTTGGAAGTCATGTGTCAATACAAGTATTTCTGAAGCAGGTAATTTCCCATGTTAATAAGTTGATACAACAATAATCTGCTCCAGATGTCTGACGAATAATATTCCCACTTTTGTTGTAACTCGAGAATTATACTAGCTACCTGTCATGTGGCAATACTATCTAACTCAAGAATAATATTTATCACTATAATTTGTTATGTTTGTTAATGTACTATGCGAAGCTCACTGCGGTCTTTGTGTTTGTGGATCTCAGAATTGCCAAAGTCCAATGGTTTCCTTATAATTGAAGCAAATGGTGGGTTGAACCAACAGCGACTATCGGTATGTCTTTCTATCAGAAATTAAGTTTCATTGCTATAAAGATTGATTGATGACACCATCCAGATTCTTTCTAGTTTATTTTAGTTATCCATTACAAACAAATTTTTATGTGACCAAGTTTTTCTCTCTTTTCTCATTTTGGGCGTTTACTGTTAAATGCAAATGAACAATCAATCTTGATGTGAACTTTGTTGGTTAACTCAAGGATAATGCTTTTACTTTCTGGAATAAGTGATAGGTAGCTCTGTTGCCATGCTTGCAAGTGTGATTTCAACTTTATCTTATGCATAACATCTCTTTTATTTGACAAGTTTTCCGTTCTTTCTACCCAGATATGTGACGCAGTGGCTGTAGCTGGGCTTCTTAATGCAACTCTTGTCATTCCAATTTTTCATTTGAATAGTGTTTGGCAAGATTCCAGGTAATTCTGTGGTAAAAAGAATGCTCCATAGTCATTTGTAACGTTCTCAGCATATATTTCAATATCTTGTCCGTTACTTGGCTGCCAATAAAAAAGCTCATACGGCTTTATTAATTATCATGTCTAACCTTTTATATATATCCGTGTTCAATGGGTTTGCATATTTGTCTGTGTTGTTCAATGGTTGATAAGCTGAAATAAAACTTCAACTTCCACAGAGATGGAAGTCTCCCAAATGTCTTGTATGGATCAGATCTAAAATTCTAAATGCCAGAAACTGCTCACCCTCAGGAATTAATATGTTTAAACCACTGAAATAGAGTCGTTTTTTAAAATAATAATCAACAAAAATGTGGTGAAAAGTTGAATGTTGCAAAATATTATGATGGATAAGATTCTAGCCTAGAATGTATCTAAACTCTTGCTTCTGTACAAACTCGGTCAAGGTCCAAGGGAATTGCAAAATGCATTCTTCAATCTAGGAATAAGTATGTCCATCCAAATGTCGATGCTTATTTTTGTTATGATCCATTTTCATTATGTATGATGTTGGATCATAATCCGGACTTATATTCACTACTTGATGATCCTGTGCAGCAAATTCGGTGACATTTTCGATGAAGATTTCTTCATCCATGCGCTAAGAAATAATGTAAATGTTGTCAGAGAACTCCCAGAAGATATACTTGAGCGGTTTGACCATAATATAAGCAAAATTGTGAATTTGAGAGTGAAAGGCTGGTCAAGCTCAGCTTATTATCTCCGAGAGGTCCTTCCAAAGCTAATCCGTATGGGGTATGTATGTTTTGCCTTCTAATGTTTGGTCTAATGCCTTGACTTGCCTCTAAAGATGGACAAATAACATAGGCTTTAGGTTTTATTTATTTTACCTTTTAATATAATTCTGTTTCTTCTGTAGTTGTTGCATGAATTTGTATTATTACATAAGAAATACTTTTCTTTGGCTATTAAGAACAAGTAATTTACTTAAATTGTGTTTCATTTCTCAACTTTAATGGAACAATATGCGTAGTAGACAAGTTTATGTTATTTTCCTAATACTAGTCTATATGCATAATCACATGCATGTGAGTAATTATTTTCCTCAGTATGCCACTCTTGAGTTTATAACCATTTGCAGGGATGTGCACAAGTGTGTACGCATATGTAGTGTCTTGTTGTGTTGAAATATTCAAGCCGTAAATTGATTTTTTTTCCCCAGTAAGTTGTTGTCTTGTTGAACATGGAAAATCTTTCTTTTATACCGTGAATTTGCAATGCATCATACATTGTCAGTGACAGCTTTACTTTGTCTATATTCCATGGCGCAGGGCTGTACGTATTGCACCTTTCTCAAACAGATTGGCTCATGAAGCTCCTCCAAACATCCAAGGGCTTAGATGCTTAGCCAACTTTGAGGCATTGAGATTTTCAGAAGGTATAAGAACACTTGCGGATAACATGGTTGATCGGATGGTTAAGAATAGCTCTCAGAGTGGGGGGAAATATGTATCAGTGCATCTTCGGTTTGAAATGGTGTGAATAATTATTTCTTCATCTTACAATGTTTAACAACCAAAAAAAAGGATTTTGGATTCATATTAATAAGTGGAATTTTCTTTCTGAAGGATATGGTTGCATTTTCATGCTGTGAATATGACGGTGGAGAGGAAGAAAAACGTGAGATGGATAGTGCTCGAGAAAGGGGCTGGAGAGGAAAGTTCAGGAAAAGGGGTAGAGTACTAAAGCCAGGTGCAAATAGAATGGACGGGAAATGCCCTTTGACTCCGTTGGAGGTAAAGAGCCATATAAAACCTCATTGCTTTTGATTAACTTGTTATTTCTTTATTCGCCCGATATCTAGTTCTCTTATCTCCTTTTCACTTGATATCAGTAGTGCACGGAAACTAATTTCTTTTGTGAAATTCTCATGATCTGTCTCAATCCGACTTCAAAGTTTTCTCACGGAGAGGGAAAGTGTCGGACGGGTTCACTACGACTTTAAACTAACTACTAATACAAACTAGGAAATCCTAAATACTAATCTTAGGTAACCCTAGGAAACCCTGATTGACAGAAAGTGATTAAAAGATATAAACTGAGAGTTAATTAAGTATTAGTACAGTCCGAACCTTGAGAGTTTTGTTTTAGGACTTCATTGAGTCGACCGGACTGAACAGAAGGTTCTAAATTAACAAAGCACCTAGACTATCATCCCGTGACACCTACATGGATTTTCCCAAGTTACTCTATGTACCGATAAGATAAAACCAGAGCATCTCAATATAGACAATGAGTCCTTGACATGTTCCACATTAAGTATACTGAATAATATGGGCCTTTGACTGATTGCCACAGGAAAATTTAGCATGTCTCATGTAATAGAAGCTACTGGCTAAATTGTCTTCGATACTGAATCACCTACGAATAAAAGTTTTAGGTGCCATGAAATTGTTATCGAAACAATTAAGTTAGCTGTTTGCAGTTGTTCTTTGTATATGATGCTAAAACCAGCCATCTAACTATATATAGTCGATTCAACGAAGAATGTTTCTTATGATAGAATAGAACATTGCTTTGTTCTGACAATTTTATGCATTTCGGATTCTTGTATTGGGATGCATTGACCATTGCAAAAGTTATAGCTATAATTGATGCTATCAGTGGCATATTCGGTTCTGCAGGTGGGAATGATGCTTAGGGGGATGGGTTTTGATAATACGACCTCAGTGTACGTAGCAGCTGGAAATATTTATAAAGCAGAGAAGTTTATGGCTCCTCTCCGGCAAATGTTTCCGCGGCTAGAAACGAAGGACACACTAGCTACTCCCGAAGAACTTGCTCCATTTAAGGTATCATATTTCTCTAGACTTATGCACTCCAAAGTCACAACTACACGACTGGCCCATCATATAATCTTAAGGACTCTTACGAATCTTAAGTTTGGCGTTGTTTTGCTTCATCATAATAATATAGTCGAGCTCAAGCCCAAATCAATCCTTGTAACACGCGTATATGTTATGCAGGGCCACTTATCGAGAATGGCTGCTCTTGATTACACGATTTGCCTTCACAGTGAAGTATTTGTCACAACACAAGGTGGGAATTTCCCGCACTTCTTGATGGGACACAGGCGCTATATTTATGGAGGACACGCCAAGACACTCAAACCCGATAAGAGGAAACTAGCATTGCTATTTGATAAGCCCAGTATCGGGTATGATTGTGATGCAGCCAAACTCTCTTATAACCGCGTTGAAATGATTGCCTCATCGTTTGATTTGGTGCAATGCAGATGGGAAAGCTTCAAGCGACAAACGCGAGACATGCTTCATCATAGCGACGTGAAGGGAAGTGAACTGAGAAAGCCGAGCGCGTCGCTCTTCACATTCCCGATGCCAGATTGTATGTGTAAAGAAGCAGAAGTGAGCCAAGACAGCAAAACAATGAAACTCGACACATAAAAAAAATACACAGAAAGTCTCCATTAGGATAACAGTTTTTCTTATACCTGTAATTTATCATGTATCATTCAATTGTAGTGTTTAAATCAATTCATTCTTCAAGAGTGTATAAAGGTCGCACCCTTAATTATGAGATTCCTCTAGCTTTGACTACAATTGGTAGTTCTAATTCTTTGTACACAAACAAACTGAGTTAAAAAAAACTTACTATATTGATACTGTTCCATTTTCGACATCTTATTGTTCGGTTCGAATCCCATAGAATGTGACTACACTAAATTAAACCCAGGCTAATTAGCTAGGTGTTGAAGTTCCCTGAAAATTACCATTTTGCCACTCACCACCCAATATTTAATTCACTTAAAAAAATCCACCCAGCCAAGCTCCTGAAAATGGGAAGTGAGGTCAACGTGAAACCCGGTTCTCAAAGCGAAATAATTCAAATTCTGTGGACATACATTAAAAAATAAAATTTTAAATGAATTAGACTAGTGGGACCTAAATTATGGGGAGAGAACACAGGAATTAACAAAACAATGTTTTGCTTTTGTTATAATCATAATATTTAACTCCAGGTAATATATTCCTTTTGTCATATGCATAAGCTTTGAGTATTATTGATTATCATCAAGTAATTAATTGATGGGCTTTAGAGTAAATTAATGGCTACCGACTTTTTCCTCTGTCCCAACTGGTAAGGTTTAAAGGCTGACTCGTCCCTGTCCCTAGAATTTGGTCACACAAACTGACAAACATACCCCTAAATTCATGGACATTTTTGAAACACTATCCAGCGCATTGACCATTTTACCCCTTATAACGAAGCCTGGCTACAGAAATACCCCTGAATTCATGGACAGACTATCCTACATATTGACCATTTTACCCCTTATAAGTATTCCTAGCTACAGAAATGCCCCTGAATTCATGGACATTTTTGAAAGATTATCCCGCTAATGACCATTTTACCCCTTATAACTAATCCTATCTGCAGAAATACCCCATTTTGGATGTTTCTTGCTTGCGGAGTACTATTAGTCTATTACTATCCACTCCCAATCCAAAACCCTAATAAACAAAAGCACACACAGAGAAACAAACCGCACACAGTCCCTCAAAAACCCTTCTCCTTCTTCTTCGCTGAGACTGTGAGTCACTGAAATGCTCAGAAGCGATGCAGAAGCTGCTCCGCCTCTCGCACTCACCTAGTTCCTCTCTCTCCCTCAACACCCACAGCCTCCTCTGTCTAGGGTTCGTCCCCAAACCCTCATTCCCCATGCCCCCTCCGCCGTGTACCTCTCCGGCCCTCCTCGCCGCCAGGAGACCCGCCGCCTCCGTGTCCTCGCCGCGGCCCTACTCGGGTCTGTGCCGGTGCTCGCTCGAGAGCAGGGCTCCTTACAGCAGAGCGTGGGTCCAGTTCAAGGTCGGGCCTTTCGGACCCAGGTCGGCGTGGCTCTATACCGGTAGCAGCTCCGATGGGTGCGTCGTCGCGGCCTCTGCGGCTGCGACCGAGGGCTTGGGTGGGGCGGAGGGGGAGAAGCCTCTGAGGATGAGCCGGCGCCAGAGGTTGACGGCTGGTGAGGGTCCTCTGGTCGGGAATGCTGATTTGCTGACAATTCCGGGAGTTGGGCCTAGGAACTCCCAGAAGCTGGTGGAGAAGGGAATTGAAGCTCTTGCTGACCTCAAACAACTCTACAGAGATAAGGTATTGTGATTTTCTCGGTTATAGCTTTTATGTGTATGTATCTGTGTACATTTATGCATTATTTATGGAATATGATTAGTAGATATGTTGGTTACATTTGGTTGCAGAATGATGTGGTGTTATGTTTCAAGTTGCAAGGAAATTGTATCATATATTTGTCTAGTGTTTGATGTGATCGTTTTGTCATACTAGCTGATATGTGTTTATGATGTTCTTTTGCCGTAAAATATTCAGGAGCCAAAATTGTTCCTTTTTGATACTGTTATAGCTTTTATGCATTTATATTTTATGTATATATGTTGTATATATCCGTATACATTTTTGCATTGTTTATGGAATATGGTTGGTATATATATTGGTTACATTTGGTTGCAGAATGATGTGGTGTTATGTTTTGAGTTTCAAGGAAATTGTGTCATATATTTGCAGTGTTTGGTGTGATTGTTTTTTTTCCGGGCTGATATGTGTTTTTGATGTTATTCTGCTGTTAAATTTTTAGAAGCCTAAGTTTAGGAATTATTTTTTCCCCACATTATAGTTGTATTTTGTGTGTAAAATCAGAAATAGTACAATATTTATGTGATATTGTGGCGTGTGAAGCTGTCTTCTTTCTCGATGTGGGAACTTGAATCTGATGCCTGTTGATGCTCCATGTTAGCAAGAATAATTTATCAATGTGATTGTTGGTCACTCTTTACAGTTCTATGGAGCATCTAGTGAGAAAATGGTCGAATTTCTGCGGAGTTCTGTTGGGATTATTCACAAGCACCATGCTGAGAGCATTACCATGTTCATTAAGGAGACTGTAGATGATGAGTTAAAGAGCACGAGCTCAGATGGGAAGCCGACCGCCAAAAAGCGACTCACTTTCTGCGTTGAGGGGAACATCAGTGTTGGAAAGTCAACATTCCTTCAGAGAATCGCCAATGAGACGATTGAACTGCAGGATCTTGTCGAAATTGTGCCTGAACCAATTGACAAATGGCAGGACATTGGGCCGGACCACTTTAATATATTAGATGCTTTTTATGCTGAGCCGCAGAGGTATGCCTATACCTTTCAGAATTATGTGTTTGTTACGAGAGTTATGCAGGAGAGAGAGTCATCCGGTGGACTTAAGCCTCTAAGGTTGATGGAAAGGAGTGTCTTCAGTGACAGGATGGTAAGCTATTAATGTACGGTGACCAATTTTCTGTTGATATTTTATTTTGGGAAATATTATAACCAATTGTAATTCATCCTATCCCTAGCCTGCATATACATGTTTGTGCTTCATGTAAAGATCGAACAACCAATTTTTTAAAGGATTTCAGAAATTGTAATTGCATTTCAAGCACCAATTTTACCAAAATTGTTGCATACTTTTCTATCCTATGTGTTCATCCTCCTTAAATAAGATATAGGCTGAGTTTTGTTCAGGGCTGACACATTTAATGTGTTCGTAAAGGTTTTTGTACGAGCAGTTCATGAGGCAAATTGGATGAATGAGATGGAGATAAGCATATATGATTCATGGTTTGATCCCGTGGTTTCGTGCTTGCCGGGGCTTATTCCTGATGCTTTCATCTACCTTAGAGCAAGTCCTGATACATGCCATAAGCGAATGAAGTTACGAAGAAGAACTGAGGAGGGCGGTGTGAGCCTAGAGTATCTCCAGGGCTTACATGAAAAGCATGAAAGCTGGCTTTTCCCATCCGACACTGGCAGTAATAGCATACTATCTGTCAGTAAGCCTGCACATATCGATGACTCTGTTCATCCTGATATAAGGGACCGTGTGTTCTATTTGGAGGGTAACCACATGCATCCAAGCATCCAAAAGGTACTATTCAATTAGTTTCTTTCACTGAACTGCATGTAATGTATTATTTATGCATGATCTGTTATCTTACCTTAATTTATCATGAGCAGGTACCTGCTTTGGTTCTTGATTGCGAACCCAACATTGACTTCAACAGAGATATTGAAGCAAAGAGAGAGTAAGAAAAGTTTCTCTTCCTCAATATATTTAGCATATCTTGCTGATTGCACTGGTTTATTAATCTAAATGTTAAGCAACATTTATTATGGCTGGAAAAAAATTTCTCCACAAGTTGCTTTATGTTAATATATTTGAAATGGTAAATGTATGTCTGTATTTCTGTCATTGGCATTTACTTCTTTTCATCGTATCTTAGTCTCAGCTTCTGCTGAATTGTTTACTGTTTGCCAACTTGGACCCTTGCACCTTGAAGCTAGCTCCATAATTGATAATTTACATATGCTCGTGGGTATCTGTGATCTCTGTAGTCTGGTATGGAAATGGTTGTTCGATACAGTTCCTATATCTTGGGTATCTCGTGGGTATCTTGTCGCATTTGACATTTGGTTTAATTATATTTCAGTAATGCGTTGTTTAATTGGATGTGAACCAGACCATTCCCCCCAAGTGGCACCGATTGTTTGTAACCTGGGTTTTGTTTTGTCTTTTGTTGGAACGTTTGTGCTGCTTTAGTTTTGGCTTGTTTTATATGTCACTGGCAAGTTTCGTGCTCATAATTTCTTGTTTTTGCAATTTTGCTTTGGTGAAGGTATGCGAGGCAAGTGGCCGAGTTCTTTGAATTTGTGAAGAAAAAGAATGAGGATGCATCGACACAATCCAGTGAAGCTTTAAAGGGTAGCCAGCCGCTACCTCAGGTCCTGCTTCCCCAACAAAGTCCGTTGTGGTTGCCTAACGGAAAGCCATTCACAGACTCTACTCTTCAATCCATGGACTTCAGGCGAGCTATGTCGCTCATGTCTGGCAAGTGATTCCGAATCAGTCTGGAGGAGCTTCCTGTTTTGGCCATGGATTGTTTTCTTTTTCTTTATGGTGGATTATGTGCTTAGTGCTTAGCAGATGTGAAAAAGTTTCTAACCCAATGACCATTTAGAGATGTAAGTAAAGTTGTATGGATGGGATTTCTTTTTGTCAGTTGTTGATGAACCTGTCTATCTAACCTTTTAGTTTCTCTTGCTTATTCATGTTGCTGTGCTTGCTGATTATTTTTCCATGTGAAATTTTCATTTGATGAAGAGAGTTCAGCTAACAATATTCGGTCTGAGCTGATATCAAGAGAAATGAAGATGAAATGAATCCCTTTTGGCTTTTGCTTTTGGTTGTGAAGTCGGTAGTTACTGTTGGACTATCTGGGGTTTTGCCTTGGAGCTAGCATGCGTCGGCTTCTTGGGAATCGGTTTTGCATGGGTTTCACCCTGGTCTTCCTGTCTCTTACATAGCTTTGTACAAGACTACAATTGGTTATGATTGCCAAAATGTATTGCTAAAGTTCTATTGCTAAAGTTCGATGGTCAGTGGTTTGCATGTTAAAGCGTACGGGTGGGTTGGGAATTTGGTCTTTTGGAGACAAGATATTGTTTACTCCTTATATAGTGGTGCTGGTTTGCGGCCAAATACAGGAGGGAGGAGGATTGGGTTCTTATCTCACTGCCATTTCTGCGTTCAGCTGCTATTTCAGCCTCGACTCAAATCATTCACCTCTCCATGGATCCTTGCTTTACAAGCATCTTTGGCTCTGGGAGGACAGATGGTTGGGCACTCAGGGTGTTTGGTTGGATTGGACTAAGTGTCTGGAACTCTCCATCCCCTCCAAAATACCAATCTTTTTCTTGGTTAACTATGTTGGACAAAATGATTAAATGACCTAGTTGATATACGTATTAACGTGATTGGGTCAACTTGAGCTGTGATTTTGGAACGCTTAAACTCGACTTAGAATAATGTGAAACACGTTTATATAATCTATGATATGAGATCTTTCCAACAGTATATCACGGGTTCCAAACAGACAAAAAGTGAATGAAAAATTGAACCTAAAAGATGACCACTTGAAATGATGTTCTTTAGAAATTGAGTTGTGCACTTGTAGTGCTTCTCAAAGATGTGCACTTCTAGTATTCTTTTAGAAGTCTCACATAGAAAGATTACTAGTCTCTCAATAGTTGATATAAAGGATTCCAAAGGCACGAGTGGTTATGTCTTTACCCTAGCAGGAGAAGCTGTGTCATGGAAATCCTCACGACAAACAATAATAACTAGATCTACCGTGACAAATGACCAAAATACTCTGAATTGTCATTCAAATTTTTAAATGTATGCTATTGGACAACTTTTTTCCCTTTCTCCTTCTCTCTCCTCCTTCTGCTCCTGCCCCGACAAAGACACGAAAAACAAGTGGGTTTTAAAAAAAAATCAAAACCCTAACAATGACACTACTGAATTTGATTCATCAGAGTAGAATGAACTTGAGCGTCGCTCCTCAACTTTGTTGATACACACATCTAGAAAAATAGACAGATCTCTTCTTCTTTTTTTTTAGTGCCGCTCCTCTAAAATTGCATCACGAAAGCTTTAAGTCATTATCGTTAGATCCAAAAGTCTTGAAAATTGATTATCACTGTAAGTGACATAGATTTGAAAATTTAAATGATAATAAGAGGTATTTGATTATTTCTTACCAAAAATTAACAGTGTTAACTTAAAAGAAAACGAGAAGAAATAAAGTGAATCTAAAATATTTTTACCTAATTTTATAGTTATTTATATTTATCCAAGGTTATTTCAATATTTTATATTTGCATCCGTCAATGCATGGAAGAACATATTAATCCAAATTAATTTACCATATTGTTCCACCCTACAACAAATAGAGTCCATATTTACCCTTTTCATACAATTACCAATCGGGTATCTTTCAAACTCAACCATATATAAATCAAGAACCATCGACAAGAATTGTCTTCTTCTGAAAACTGGCAGGCAAGAACAGTTGGTGCAGACCAACCAGTCCCTGCACACATCTGGTGAGATAATATCTCAGTCCAAATTGCATAACTGAGAAACATCAGTACATCACATGACACAATAACTAGCTCAAGTCCAGCAACATAACCACAATAACCATCTTAATACACAATGACTATCGGAACATCTGTTAATATAAAAACCAACATTGCAGCATATAGGATATACATGTAGTGTCGAAACTGATATAGTAAGTCATAAGAAATCTCTGTTCAAAATAATCCAGGAAAACAAGGGAAAGAGTTGGAAATCCTTGGACAAACAAATACCGGTAGCGTATATATATATAATGTATACACACACATACTGCGCGATGATAACTGAATCACAAGATGGAACAGCCACCAGAAGACTCTGGACGCTTACGCAGCTCATCATTCAGCTCCTCCGACTTCTTTTGTGCCTTTTCTAGCTGCTCCCTGAGCTTGCGAATTTCATCATTCGATTTCTTTTGGGCTAATTGAGCAATCTCTTCTGACCTCAGTCGTGCAGCTTGCTCTTCTGCCAGTTGTTGTTCCAGCCTTGTCGTTGTCTCTCTAAGCTTTGTCTCAACCTATACAAATGAAATGAATTGGGTGTTTCAGACAACTAGCAATGCTCATATTAACAAAAATAGTTCCACTAAACATCAAAATATAAGATGAACAAACAATTACTAAAATGGTCCCAACTATGAGAAATGACCGACATCCATAAACTAATGATGGACTTTTAGCAAGCTGGATGTCTGAATTGGACTTTTGAAAGTTCAGAGACTTGATTGGTTGACTTTTGCAAGTTGAGGATTAAATTGTATTTTTTTTATAATTCGGGGACTGTTATGGTGATTATTACGAGAATAAAAATATCGCTTTCAATTGTGAAATAGATATTCAGAGAGTATATTGTCAAACTCTTCTTGAGCATAGTAAGAGCATGAAAATAGACATTTTTAATAATACCATTTCGGTGATTCGCTTCAGCTGCGCTTCATAAACAGTCTCAATCTGCTCCTTCAGCACTGATATCTCACCCTTGGTGTAACCCTCCAAGGAATCGACCGCTCCTTGTTGTTCGCGGAGTTTCTTAGCCCCTTCCTGTCATTTAAACTCAGTCACATCTTAATGGTATCTAATGACAATATAACAAAACCAGAGACGATGCACGTACCTTCATTTCAACAAATAACTCATCCATGTACGGTTTACCGCCATTTTGAGCAACAACAATGTTCACAAGGGAAAGAAGCTGCTGAACTTGTTCAAACCTCTTTCTTTCATCCTTAGTTTTGTTATCAAAAAGCACGCGTCTATTCTTGCACAAGACAAGAATTTCCTACACAAGGGTAATATAAATATCGATCAAAATATTAGTGGATAATTTTGAAGTTTCCTCCGTCCAGAACATCATAGTATCAAAGTAACCTTTAAAGGATCTGGGCAGTCGCGCCCTAGATAATCTTCCAATGTCTCATCATTATCTTCAAGCTCATCTCCCCCAGTAAAGACTACAATCATGTAATTAATAATTTTGCTTCCAAACAAAGTCTGCAAGCTACGCAGGGCAGCAAGTTCTTCTTGTGAAAAGCGAGTCCTGACAGAGAAAACCACTATGATAGCGTGGATTCCTTCCTTGGCCAACTCAATGCATCTCACAATTTCTTTGCCAATATTGTCAGAGTCGTAAGTGAAGTCAAAGAGACCTGCGAGTTCCCACGAAGAAGTACAAGAATACGTCATAACTGACTATTGAACACAACAAAACAAAACAAAACAAAACAGGCTCACAACTTGAAAAGGCCATACCAGGAGTATCTATGACATTGATAACTTGTCCATCTTTCAGTACAGCTTTCTGTTTTTCACAAGTAGTCGTGACACCGGACGAGGCAGGCCTAGACTTGAAGGCCCTCCTTCCAATGATGCTATTACCTGTTGCACTTTTTCCATTTCCTGTACGCCCAACCAAAACCACTGTTCGCTCTGAATTAATGGTCGGAGAAGTTATCTCCCAATCATCATCTATATCTATTGCACTTCCACCCATATCCGATCAAATAACCTGTGTCTCCAACACCAACAAATCAAACATCACCACCACGAGGCACACATTAGTCATATATGTATAGTATAAGCAAATCTACAACTCTCTGTCATCCTCATCCTCTTCTTCTTCTTTGCTCCTTTCTCTCACCAATAAACCTCATATATCTCAAAACGAAACATATGATTCTAACCATCTAATCAAACAACCCACATGATTCTAAACATTAACCCTACGATTTTCGATCAACACAACATATGGTCAAGTGATGTAAAAATCCCAAAATTGAAGCATGATATAGAACTAAATCCAATAAACTAGGTCAACTCACAAAACTGAACCAAAGCAGAACAACATAGAGTGAAATCATCAAACCCACAATCCACTAAAGTCAATCAACTACAACAGCTAACAAAACACCAGAAGACGGAAAAAAACAATCGATCGACTCACAAGTAACAAGATCGAAGAACCCATAAAACTGAAGACCGATCAGAACCAAAAACACCCAACCCACGATTCCATGAAGCGTGAGTGGACATCACAAGCAAATCCAGACTTTCTAAAACTGTTTCTCACAACTTTATTTCTCGGCAGACAAACAGGTTTAGGGAAGCGATTCGTTTATCAGCATAAAAACAAAGAAAAGATCAAAACTTTACACTACAGATTACTTACAGCTAGAGGATAGCAGAATCGGCTCCCAGAGATATCTGAGGAAGAAGAAGCGCACACAAGTAACCACAAAAGAAAGGTATGTCATATGTGCTCTATATTATATTATATTATACTATTTTATTTTATTTTTTGTTATCCAAAAAAAAAATCAAACAATGATTATCAATTATTTCTTTTCGGTTAAGCAACATTTTGAATAGCAAACAATTGGTAAAGTTCTCGTCTGTTAAGAAGTCTTATTGATATAAGACTATATACTACTATATCATATTTAAAATATACCGATTAATAATTGGGGAAATCTTCTGATAATTAAATATTAATAATTATGAAAATCTTGGTTGATTATGCGTAGAATTATGTGTTTTTCACGTAATTATTATTTTTGCCTATGACTTTTTTTCTTAAGGATTGGCGTGACTTTCTTAGAATAAGATTTTTTTCACTTCACTTTTTGTTAATTTTTGTCCAAATTTATTAAAAACTAAAATACCGTTCATCATATTTTAAAATTTTAAAATGTGCGATTTGATATGCTATTTTTCTTTTTTTTAATCGAATTAACTAAAATAGAGAGCCATTTCTCTCATTCTTTTAAATGTTCAATTGGAGTAATTAATTTTGATTAACCAACATAAAATGAGACAATAATTTAGAGTTTGCAATGTGGGAATCCATAAAATCAGTCAAGATAGAGTTTTTTTTATATGTTTATTAGTCTTGTTCTTTTTTTGCTCAGCTATTACTCTTGTTCTTGAATAACCCATAAAGAACATTATTGGAAAGTCCTTTCATTTGGGTTCAAATGGAGGAATTTTCACACTGAAATCTCTAAAATTAGTGTCCCATTTCACACTGGTTAAAAACAAATCAATTTCTCCAATTGAAAATTTAAAAGAGCGAGGAAATAGGAGAGAGATGCTCCCTATTTTGGTTGGTTCAATCGAGAGAGAAGAGAGAAAAGAGAGAGGAAGATCAAAAGACACATTTTGAAAACTTAAATATAATTAAGGGTATTTTAATTTTTTAAACATTAACTTTTAATAGATCTGAGTAAAAAAAGGTTAAGGGAGAAAAATGCAATTTCAAAATAGCCGCGATAAACTTTTTTTTAGGGTTAATTACAGTTTCCCCTACTAAAATGATCTCATTTACACTTTACCACAACTAAAATAAAAAATTTACATTTTGCCCCATTTTCGTCTGTATTGACGTTAAATATAGGTCACGTGACATCACGTGGGAAATATATTTTCTTAAATGACAAAAACGAAAATGAGGTAAAGTGTAAAAAAATCCTTTTAGCTTGGACAAAGTGTAAAAAAACTCATTTTAGCTTGACCTAAGTGTAAAAGTTTTATTTTAACTGTGGTAAAGTGTAAATGAAGTCATTTTAACAGGGGTAAACTGTAATTAAGTCTTTTTAAAGAGCAGTTACGTGATAAACAGTCATTAAGGTTTCCTCTTAATAATTAACAGATAAATTATATTTGGATGGACTATAGAAGCCCAACAACTATAGCTGGGCTTTTTTACTTTGGTGGCGGCGAGGTGAGCCCAATAAAGGCAATCTCCAATTTTCTTTTTTCCTGGGTTTTCTCGAGAAACAGACAGAAACAGGAAGGGGCAAAATTTCTGTATCTTCTCGCAGAGGTTTTGATTTTGGTAGAGGCTGAGAGATGAAGGAGAGAACCAAAGTGGTGATCAGGCACTTGCCTCCGTCGCTCCTCCAATCCGATTTCTTCCTCCAAATCGACGCTCGCTTCTCCGCCACCTACAACTGGTCTTGCTTCCGACCCGGAAAAACCAGGTCTCGATTTCTATTGTCTCTCGCGACGAGAAATTTATGTTGAAAAATCATGCCGATGACTGTTTTTTTTTCGTTCCCTTCTCTGCTTGTGTTTCCAAAATTGATTTCTACATGTTTTGGAGACATAAATTAGTCGTAACATCTTGGTGGGGTTTAAGATTGAGATGGAAAGGTATTTTTTAAAATCCCTTTCTAGATTCTAAATGCTGTTTTTGGAGATAAAATATTGTTTTGTGTTGTGTTGTGTTGTGATGCTTTGCTTTTGCTTGGTTTTGTTGATGGGAGGGTGTGGAGTGTTATTGAGCTCTGTGGGTAGGTTTTTAAGTGATAGCTGTGATGGTATTTCAAAATTAGCTTGTTTAGTAATATGCTACCGAAATTGGTGATTGTTGTGAGTTTATAGTAATTGGTGATGGCTTAGTTGAGGTGGGTCAGAAGATGTTTCTGATTTCGCTGAGTAGGAGGTTGAACTGTTAACCCTTTTTCTCATGGGCTTTTGTTAAATTAATCTTTCAGCCACAAGCAGCAAAGGTATTCTCGAGCTTACATAAACTTCAAGAGACCGGAAGATGTTTATGAGTTTGCCGAGTTCTTTGATGGGCATGTTTTTGTCAATGAGAAAGGTATGTAACAACCCCATATCGTATTTATCGTGTCAGTGACTAGTGCACCCTTTCATTGAGCCTTTTTGAATATCCGAGAAGTATTAATTTGTACAAATTAATTCATCATCAATCAAATGTTTTATGCTCTTTGTGTCTGTGTTTATCTAAGTCTTTTCTAGTTCCTCTTACAAATAGTTCTAAGGCTGGTAACCTGCTATTTATCTTATAGGTGAAGGATGTGTGGTGAGTACCTATGGATCTTTATCATGTGTTGTTAATTTCAGGTCTTCAGCATAAAGCTATAGTTGAATATGCACCTTCCCAGCGCGTTCCACTGTCACACAGTAGGAAGGATGCTCGTGAAGGGACTATATACAAAGGTATCATAAGATTCAATGTGTGGGGATATTGAATACTTATACTGCCTATGTTTGTTTTGAATGAACTGGTAGCAACTGATTATATTCGTATTGTTGGCTACTTTGTGTAAGCATTATCATTTTTTATTTTGTTTGTGAAACCAGATCCTGATTATGTGGAGTTCCTCAAAGTTATTTCCCAGCCCATTGAGAATCTTCCAAGTGCTGAAATACAGCTCCAAAGGAGAGAAGCAGAACAAGCTGGTGAGTTGAAATGGTTACTGCACCGATATTTTACTTGTAAAACACTGGTAATGAGCAACCTCGTAATCTTATCTGGAGAGGTTAGGTGGTTATTGTTGGTCATTAATGATTCTATGTCAAGCCCATATTGGTGCCAAAACAGTTTGCAGCAAAAGTAGTGGAAAAAAGTTCACTAGTAATCATATACCAGAGAAGTATGAATACAAAGTCTGTGTCATCTGAATTTGAAAATGTTTCATTTCTTGCAGGTACCTCAAAAGAAACTCCTATTGTTACACCTTTAATGGAATTCATTCGTCAGAAAAGGGCTGCAAATGGATCTCAGGTAGTTTTCATATTGTGTGTGGTTGTCTCTCATTTTGGCTCAACCTTTTATTTTGTGTCTCGTATAATAATTTTTTTTAGGATGATGAGCCTCTATATTATGTGCCGAAAGGTTCATTCTATACTTCTTGATGTTTCTAATTTTCTTTGCAATCTAAATTGCTTATTCTCTTATTTAAAAGCTGATTATCTGCTGTAAGCAGAAAATGGAGTAAAATGTATAATGCTATTGATGGTTAGAAGAACAGTTGATCAGATATGACATGGAAAAGCTCTAACATATGAAATAAAAGGTTGTCCCCATCCCAAAATAAGTGTCTTATTTACATTCTAGTTAGTTAATTAGTTATGGATTACCAATGTTATTCTCATAAGTTAGTTATAACATCTTGAGTAGTGGAGACATGAGAGCATATGAGAGTAAAGGGTGAAAACAAGGTTCTAAAACTCTGGATCGGGAAGAAATCGGCTTAAATTCATTTTGTATAAAATAAAATTATATACGTATAACAATATTTTAGTAAAATAAGATACTTTCAAACAACTTAACAGGTTAGAACAAAAGCACGAATTATAGGACAGTTTCAAAGCATATGTAAGAAAAAAAAGAGTTTGACCCACTTTGACAAGGTTTGAGTCTTGACCGAGAGAGAACTCGGTATAACTGAACCACCAAGAACAGATATAAAACTCGGTCAACTTGGTTTTACCGAGTTCTCGGGGGAGTATGGGAGAGTTTTAGAGTACTAGTGAAAAGTTGAACTCTAAAATTTGAATTCCTTTTGCAAATAGTCAAATGGGACACTTATTTTGTGATGGAGGGAGTTCATTCTGGTGGCTCTCGTAACCAGAAGATTGACCAGTATCAAAACAATTTTTTTGAAAATGTACAATGCTATTTTTCCACAGTTTAACATTTTTTTATTTGCATCAACTTTGACATGATTTTTTTATTTATGCTGAAGATAAGCATTGAGAATGTATAACATCTAGCACTCTGATATATGCTTATTGTTTGTGAATTTTTATCGGTGAACAGAAGATTTAGGTCTGTAAGCTTTCTGTTTGCCCTTCATTTTTCTGTTTTACCTCGATTAGCAAGGCTGACTTCATTTATCCAAACATATATGTTCATGCTTCATCCTAAATGTTTTATTGGTGTTAGGGTTCATTGACTGCCGGGAAGGCTAACAGAAGAGGATGGGGGGCATCTGAAGGCAAATCTCGTTCATCTGCTACAAAACGAGCCTCTGAGAAGAAAAAGGTGTTGCCTTATTAATTAATACACATGCTTAAACAGATTTGTCATTTTCTTCAAAATTATACTTACAAGTGTTGCTGTTTACTTATATATGAAAAACCACACACTTTTTATGGGCTGTGTTTATAACGTTGTGCATTCAATTGTTTGTCTTTGTCTTCATAACAACCAAATAGTATAACATCATGAAGAGTTAAACTAGGTGTTTTTAGTTGCACTTTCAAGGTTCTAGTCATGCAACTATCAACTGATGAGCTTTACAAGCTTGTGAGAACTAAGAACCTTTGTTGGTTAAATGCCATTGTATAAATCCTTTTTGTTTTTTGTCTTATAGTCATAATTAAGTATATAACTATTGTGTCTGTTATGCATTGATATATTCAGCTGTTACTTGTTTTTCATTACGTCTTCTACACCCTTTCCAGCTGATGAGGTGAATCTCACAAAATCAGACTGGTAATGCTAAAAACTTTGAATCATTTTCATAAACAAGTATTTTTTGCCCAAAATGTGCTTGACTAATCATTCTGAATTGTCATAAACTCCTTTTACTCTGTATCTCTCTAGTTTTTTTCTCCTCGGGAATTAGTTGCTAGTTTTCTAATAATTTATCTCCTTTTGCTAATAAATTGTTTTTGAATAACTATTGGAACTTCTCATCTGCTGATGGGTATTTTTGCACAACGCTGCTATAACTTGTAATTTTCACCTTAATATGTTTGCCTTCCAAATTTCTGCTTGATTGACAGTATACTATAAAGGAAAATGCAAAAGGTGCAAGTCGAAAGGATAAGTCACAATTTGTTGTAGTGCCCAAGCGAGAAGATCAGCAGGCTACCTCCAGTGGAAATTCTGAAATTGAAAGTGGTAATGTCATTCACAAGATTGTTACAATTTTTAATTTGCTTAATTATGGTATCAATTATTTGATCTTGAAAAACAAGGACAGCTTCAGTTCACTTTGGTGCATAATAATGTCGGTAATAGAACAATTAAGAAATGAATGAATGACTACATGGCATTAAAGCATTGCAATTCAGCTTCTCTCTCTTTTTTTAAATATTGCCATGAGTCAACGCAAAGTAAGTTATGCGCATGAGTGATCTGTTTTGTCAGATGTTTTATATTCATGTGGGATATTGATGGTTTGAGTTAGGGAAGCTGCTGGGGACTGTATCTGCTTTCTAACTAACTTGCAAACAAGTGAATAATCGATTAGAATTTAGAAAGTTGAAGAAGAGGATTGCAGAGCAAGATAAAATAGAAGTGGGCTATTGGTAAATGAAATTAGTGATACAGTCTTGAAAAAGAACCAGTTCACGATTCACGGCCTCTGTTAGAGTTTAGAAAGTTAACACGCATTGCTTTCAATTATACTATAATGGAAATAGAATGAAAGTAATGTAAAACTAAAAGTATGAAGAAGAGTGAAATTGATACTTGATTTGCTCAAATTTATTAAGTTTAGTCTATTTCTATTTCAATCAATTGATATCCATACATCATATATATTTTCTGGATTCGTAATATGTGACTCTGAAGGTTCTGTTTCAGGAATCCATCTGACTGCCGATTCTGGGAAGAAGAAAATACTACTTCTGAAAGGGAGGAGACAAGATGCAGCTAATGTAAGCATGATTTGTTATTTTGTATATGTTTTTTCTCCTTTCTTCAGCGATGGCCTTCACTTTATTCTTTTTACCCGCCTTGAACAATCTCTAGTCTATATTTCCCGTTTTTAATGGAAAGTGTTTGTGGATGTTATTTACTCAAGATGGGCATTTTTCAGTATATTAGTAGCTTCAGTACATTTCTTCGTCAGTACTATTAATGCGAATTGCAAACTTCGATGTATCTCAATTCTCATGACACTCAGGTTTCTGAGAGCATGCCACAAACAAAGGAGATGGCGTCTCCTCTTGGAAAGTCTCCAGCTTCAACTGTGCCAAAACATAATCTGAGGCGCGAGGCCGGTGGAAAGTTGATCAGAAGTATACTCTTAAAGAATGATAACCGTCAAAGTCAATCTTCAATAGCCACTCAACCTCAGCAGAAAAATCAAATTTTGGAATCAGAGAATAAAAAGCGACTACCTCAGTTCATCAATGAGCAATCAGGGTCAAATGGACATGTTTCTAGTAACGAGCCAAATGCACATAGTTCTGAGGCTGATACAAAAAGGTTTCCTCAAGATAGGTATATGAAAAAGGATCTTCATGGTTCAGGGGAGAAGCAAGAAAAACGTACGAGAAATAAGGATAGACCTGATCGGGGTGTTTGGGCTCCTCTTGGTCGTTCTAATGGTGATCACACATCTTCCATGTCGCAATCTACTCGATTACCTTCTGATAAATTTGAAGGTAGTACTATTTTCTCTGGGGATCTCCAAATTTCTTAAAAATAGATATAGGTGTTTTTAATGATTGAGTTGAGAAGTTAGATGAACTGACTTGTGTGCGCATGGTTTCCTAGTTTCCATTGGAGAGCTGAAAGACGACGTGGGTAATGGAAGCGGGAACGTGGGATCTACAATCACTGCAAGCAGAAGAAATGGTTCTGTGGAGAATGGTTAGATTTACCTTTGAAACTTCACATTTCTGGATGTGATTTGAGATATAGTATTTGACCATCCTAAAATTTAAAACTGGACAGGTTCCAATAGACAGATTGGTCGTCGTGGGATTGTGCATGCCACAAAGGATGAAGGTTCTCTAATTGAAGGGAAGCCTTCGAAAAGAGGTGCTACTGGACATGGTGCACTCGAGGTCTGCATATACTTGCTAAAACATTATTTTCTGTATTTCCAGATGGAAGTACTTCAACTGTTTTCTTACATGTTCACAGAAACAGGTCTGGATTCAGAAGTCACCTGATACGTAGAACCAATAAATCTGGTAAGTGCCTATCTAGTGTCATCTTGTTTTAAATTGTCAAAAATCCTGCTCTTTGTATTCAACCTCAAATGAGCAAAATGTAACGCAATGTGGAATATAATTTGATGCATGTCCATGTTCACATAGGCTCTCAAATTGGTTTAATAATATTTGATCGCCGCATGATCTTAAACTGCTTGTAGTCTTGTAGATTGGTATTCATCAGTTGATCTTCTTGTGCATCCACTGTAGCCTTTATTATGAGATTATATTTATTTATCAATTGTCTGCCCTTCTTCCTTTGATACTAGATGGTTGAATATTTGGCATAGTTATTTTTTTTCTTCCATTTCTTCTTTAGGTGTTTCATATTTTAGTTTATTTTCATTAATTAAAAAGAAACGAAAAAGAGTTTCCTTTGGAATCAAGGCCCTGGTACACCCTTGGTATCCGTTAAATATTATATGGATCCCTTGGTCAAGGTTGAAAATTGCCTTTTCTTTTAGAACTTGGGATCAACATCCACAAACACTAAGTTCACATTCGTTTTAAAGTGGTGGTTGAGATCAATGCATGTTAGTCAACAGCTACATAGTAAGCATGGCTTTCACAAAGCATGTGTGGCTGACATTGAATGATACCAAGGTTTTAAAAAATTCAACCATTATAATCAGTATTGAATTTGATGGGATCTCAATATTTTGACTTGAAACGTATGTAGTACATTATCATACCATGAAAATAGAAATAGAAAGAATGAGCTAGTCCTGATTCAATGAATATATGTTTGTATTGAGAAAATACCTAGAACTAGATAGCAGTCCTCATAGTCATATACATTTCTTTCTTTTTTGAAAGACCTTTTGCTGCATAGATGGCTCATGAAAATGTATTTAGCAGCTTTTTCTCAACCCTATTGTAAAAAATGCTAATAGCTGTCAACAACTGCATTTTAAAATACTTTTACGAGGCTGGAGTTGTTATTTTTTTGATCGATAATAAGTAAATCTAACCTAATTGTATGTACCAAGATTTAATCTCAAGACCTTGCTTACATAGAATTTCTCAACTTATTGTGCATTTTATGATTGGTTAATATAGCTTCATGTCCTTCAGACGATAATATCCTGTGAGGGAAAAAAATACCAGAAATGGCAAAATGCATGTTTTGATTGCTGGAAGTGTGGACTAAGGAGCTCGGTTAGGTGTATGATATGAAGTCAATCATAGGAGACTGGTTTTAAGGTTGCGAAATTGGAAAGGTACGTACTGTACGTGTGCCTGACATAAGATATCCATAGAGTTCAGTATCAACTGCATTTATGATTCAAATGTTTTGTTGTCGACCACCAGCTACAATCATGGTTCATTTTCTCAGGACAAGACAAATGTGTGCTTTGCTAGCGGGAAGGAATCAAATTTCATACATGCGCCTTTAAAGGAAGAAGGCAACTTTTGCTGACATAGTGCCCAGTAACAATGTAGCCTGAGTTCTCTTAGCTTGTGGTTGTCTATTGTTTGTATATCACTATAGGGTTCAAGTAATTTCCTTTTAACTTCTGATCTTTGGATATGTAGTTAATTATTTTCAGGGGGTATATGTGCGGACAACCTTCATCTCTATGTACTGTACTTGCCCAAGTCTATTGCGAAGAATGTAAAGTCGAACGTAAACCAGATATACAGACGAAACTTTGTCTTATGGATTATTTAAGATTTTCTCTTGGGAAAGATGGTTCATGCAATACTGTGTGTATTAATCAGGGAAAATTGCAGTTTAATGGCAGAAAAGTGTTGTGTTCATATTTTTTTGTAAAATCTGTGTATTTTTATAAAATTAACGAAATTAACTCTGAAACTAAAATTGTTTTAAAAAAATTCTGTTGATTTAATTTTTTATTAAATTTTTTTTTAAAGTCATGTTATAAAAGTTCTCATTCTTAATTTTAGGGACAATTTTATTATTTTTATAAAAATATACACATTTTGTAAAAAGATATAAAGGGGTAATTTTATGTTATTACAGTTAATTTTACGCTAAAATTATGTTGTCACGATAAACTTTGAAGTAACTGTGAAGATAGGAGAGAGATGTGAACAGGTTTGGCCTGGCCTGGTATGGCATTGTCTTCCGTTTCTCCTCCGGCTTGAGCAGCTCGGTCGTCGTCGAGAGTCTCGATTCGGTGTGCGTTAACTCAACAAACATGTACATAGAAATTGGGTAGCAAAAACTCAACACCGTTGAAATTAAAGGGCAACATAAACACATCAAACAAAGGAGCAAACCCAACTATGCTAGAGTTGAATTAGCAAGAACCTGGATGTGTTTCTGACCATTTTCATGGTAAACAAATTTAAGCTTAACAACATATACATCCCAGCGCATGCTCTCACACAATAGCAGCACCTCTGTCCCCAAACCCATATTTGCAATATCAAAAACATGACTAGTTACCAAACCCAGAAATTACAACAAATTAAACAACAGTTGTGCACCAATAAAAAATTCAACTCAATGAATTATTAGGTAAAAGTAAAAACTGCATCAAAATGTTCAACAATCAGCCAGAGATGCCAACTAGAGTGATAAAGTTCACAGGTTCAAATCTAGTAACAATCACAAACTATTTTCTCTTCAATTTTTCTTTAAACTCAATCAACAACCCAAATGTCACAAACTGTAAAATTAGTCCAGCAAAAGAAAAGGGAAAAGGGCTCAACCTTCATAAACGCACCGTTTTGAAAGAGAAAAAAGGACACGTGCCTGCCTCGTCATCGTCCTCGTCCGGCTTCGACAGCTCAACCACAATTTGCCGCAAACAGAGCACCAACCCTTGGAACTTGAGTGTGAGAAGAACCATTCAGATTTCAGTAACTAGGGTTTCGATATAAAAGGAGAAAGTGTAGCAAATGGGTTTTTTTTATCTCTTGAATTATACTGTAGCCTCTTGAGGGTTTGGGTCTCTCCCCAATTTGGGGTTGAGAATTAGCAATATCATTAGGGATTTCAGTTTTATTTAACTTGTTTTCTGTTGATTTTATTCGGGATTTGAGCGATTTGTTACACCAAATAAGGGATTTAGGATTCAAAAGAATCGAAGAGGCACAAATGGTAGTTGGGGTCATTATGCCAGAGAGTCGTCGGAGTCTGAATATGCCTGTGTTTGCTTAGCGGAGAAGATGAAGGAACATTCATGACGTCATCCTCCATTAATATATTTTTATAAAATAAACCTGTGTATTATGCAAGGGTGTTTTGGACCTTTCAATTGAAATTTAACAGTCTTCAGAATAATTGGATTCAAAAATACTGTCACATGAACTTCAAAGCTTACTGTAGTAACATGATTTTAGTATTTCATCAAAGCTTACCGTTAACATGATTTTAGTATAAAGTTGACCTGTAGCAACATAAAATTACCTCAAATATAAATAACATAACACCTTTTGTCAATTGTCATTAACAAATAACACCATTTTGCAAAAGTATCGTATAACATACCACATTTTTGCTAATTTCTCTTAATTAAGTAGTGCCATTCACTGGAAGCTGAGTTTGATATTCATCACTATAAAACAAGATCTTTGACCATAACTAAAACATATAAAAGTTATGCAATTTGATTCCTCCCTATATGATGTTGCATCCATCCATTGCACATCAGCCCCATAATTTTACATACAATGATGGCCACTTTGAATGCTACAACCATGTGTTTAAGCAATCAACTACCTTCTCCTGTCTCTCTTGTTAAGTGAATGGATAAATAAAATGGGTGGAAAAAAGAAACTGAAATCTGTTCCTTGGATTCAGCCAGGGTCATGGAATTTGGGCGATCTCGATCAATATTTTGTGCAAGGACTGAGGCTTGGAGAGGAACGGGCAGTGGTCACTGCCTTTTATCTTGAACACTCCTTCAGGTGGGTTTTCTCGGACTAGCTTCTCTTGGACGTCTGGCGACAAAGCACGGTCATCGAGTGTCTGGATGAAGAAACGACGACTGGCTCCATACTTGTCCGGCGTCAGTGAAAGCTTCTCCATTATGGGGCCAAGTGGGATGGGTCTCATGGAAACCATTGCTAAAGCAACATCCTGAAATTTACCAAAACTCACTTACAAATACTACCACAAATAATACAATGACTTATTTGACAATAATCATGAATTATATAATATCTGACAGAAGGAACTATGCAATCACTAATTAATCTTTCTGTTCAACAGTAACATACAACAAAATGCTACCCACATCAGAAACAAAACATGTTATTGTATCTTCATAATTTGCTGCAATAGTATTAATATAAAAATTATTTCAATTACAAACCTAAGAAGATAAAAGGTTCTTATGAATGAAGGACTTTTTTATAGGTTTCAGCTGTAGCATACCTTTGTTTGGCACTGATTGAAGTAGAGTGCTTTCATCTGTTGTTTCTCGAACATGAATCCTGTAGGAGGCTTTTCTTTTCCATTGCCATAAATTAGAAACTTCGAATCTTGCACAAAACTTTCTGCAGAGCCAAGCTGCAATGCATGTTCAAGGAGTCACAACATGCTAAAAAGAAAATCTAATGAAACAACAGCAATTGAAAGAATGGCAAAGTTGGTTTGGATAATTGAAATAGAGTATGCAAAGGTTGAGTAGGTGGAATAGTGAAACTTATCAAGAGAGCCTCATAGGAATCTGTGTTTGGTTTCTATCTATGACAGTTTGAATGACCGAGAGAAATGGAAGAACAAGTGGTTTTGAGGCAAAAAGTGATACAAGATACGTTAAGTGAATGATGGATGAACTTGCTTCTCCATAAACGACTAGCATGCTATAATTTGAAGTATAAATCGCATTAGGTATCTTGGATCTTTAGTCCAAAAGATGGAGAGGCTGAAGACATTAGATATTGACAAGTGAATGGTGGTTGAAACGGAGGAGGGTTTCACAGCTAGCTATATTGATGGTACTGAATATTGAACTTTGAAAATGATGGAAATTCATAAGATAGTGCAGACGAGAACGCTTAGGCTAATTTGTGGAAACAAGTTTGATTTGTGGAAACTCTGGGAAGGAAATTCTTTTACAGGAGACTGCAAACAAGAGTTGAGTTGTCTTAATTGAAGAAAATATACATTTATGGTGGTTCAGACTTTTTACCTAAAGTAGTATGGAAAAGAAAAGTAAGAAACAGACATGATAGTGTTTGGCTAGATGGAGGATATATATGAAACAAGAAAAAAAAACGAGCCACAAAAATTTAACTAGAGGACTCATGTACCCAATGCCCACATTGTCTAGGAAATGACTTGGCTTATTTTCTTTTGCAACAATTTTTTTTCTATGTGAATTTGGATGTCATGAACAATTACAAACCTCTTCCGCAAACACATCAAACGGCCTTTGTCCATCAGACACCATTGTAGCACAGAGAAAAATTGCTTTCCCAATTTTTTGTGAGAAATGCTCCAATGCATAAGAAAGGCACGCACCTCCAGTACTGTGACCAACCACTATAACCTGCATAGCAACATCATAAATCACGAAGTTTTATAGAATACATTCTAGCAGTATCCTTAAAGATGATAGAAAACATTGGAGCATGGATTTTTCACTAAACCTGTTCATCCTCGGGAAGGCTTTGAAGATAATCTATCAAAGGTTTTGAATACTTGGCCAATGTAGTGACATTCTTTGTATCACTCAGATCAATACCAGATCCTGCGAGATCAAGGGCTGTTGGAACCAATCCTGCTTCCTCTAATAGAGCAATCGTTTTGTACCAACACCATGCTCCAAACCCTTCTCCGTGTATCAGAACAATCTTCTTTAGTTTGATATTCTCCAGAAAGTCTGGTGCCTATAAAGGACATGCAATTATGTAAACCATATTCAACTGGACAATGTGTGCAAGTGGTAATTTTAATTAATGATGCTTTAGTTTTATGGCGTTTTTACCTATATGTGAAAGCTATATCAGATCATTCTTTCAAGATAAAGTTTTATCCAGACAAAATCGAACTAGTAATTTGCATTGGCCAGATCAATGACAGCGACAAATTTTATAACTCATACAACAGAACGAAAAGTACATACAGGTAAGAACAAAATAATTACATAAGCAACCATGTTTTAATGTGACATCTACATCTTCTACGGAAATGTAGAAAAGGCCAACTTAATATGTACTTTACTTAAAATATGCACACATGAAACATCCAGAATGCAGCATCGCTTAAAAAGAAGAGACAATATTTTCATGAAATCATACAAGTTTCCAATCTGGGGATTGGGATTGTGATCAAGGTTAGCGTGGTCCCAAGACGCTTCAGAATTCAATCTTATTTACAAGTTAGATTCCATCCACAGTTGGGGCACTTCTCATACCATGTGCTAGTGACCATGTTCAACAAGCTTAAGAAATGGTTCTTTACATAATCGACTTAATCAAGGATTTAAGTACCATCAGCTTCTCAAGTCAACTATGCAGTGGACTGATCTAAAGAAAGGGCCACAAAAAGTTGACCTCAAAGAAAGAGTGAATGTTCAATCCACAGAAATTTTCCTGACTCAGCTTTTTAGTTTTCAAAAACAAACAGAAATGAATCGACAGCCTTTTCAGCAGTAAAGAAACCATAAATTATTAACTATGGTTGCCACAGCCTACAATTATGCTGCTTTTTCACTTTTGCCCATGAAATCTCACAGATCATAATCACCAACAGCTTCAGGACACACTTTTTGTTCACTGATTACAAAAATCCAAGCACACAACCACAATGATTGCAAAACCCCCAAATCACATGTAGCCAAAGAAAGAAAGCAAAAAAGCTATATATTTCAGTACCTGCTTGGCATTAGAGAAAGGGTCGTCAGAGGGATTGCGCCTCCTGGAGCTGGTGGACCCAATCCTCCTGGACATGGATCCTTCAAACCTCTGCGACAACTGGTGCTGCTGAATCGCCATGGAAAGAGCTTGCTTGTGCAGGAATTCCTCATCGGTCTGCAATTTCCTCTGCGACCGACCAATCCTCTTGCTCCTCGATCCAGTCTCTCTCGTACTCGTTTCCTTCTTCGACATACAAGTAAACCCATTACCCATCACTCCAAATCCACCGCTCAACAAAACCCACAATTCCTTTTCTGCAGATTCCGACGGGAAAATGGAAGAAAATCAGAAAATTTTCCGGGAAAGCTGCAAACTTTCCTGGAAAATTCAAGTTCTGAGGAAGGGAAGCAGAAAGAGCACTGCTCCAAGTAGAGAGAGAGAGAGAGAGAGAGAGATTGAGAGTAGGTAAAGCCAGAGAAGAGAGAGAGAGATTAAATTAGAAAATGTGAACAATCGATTCCAAGTCGTCTACGTCTATGTCTCAATCCCAACTGATTAGTGAGCTATTTAATGTTTCTCTCTGATTCAATGCCACAAAGACTTGTGCTTCAACGCTCCTCTGTCTAAAAAAATTACTTTCTCTCTCTAGAGAGTGAATCTGATTTTCTGCAATTTTTTTTGCTTAATATCTCAAAAGCTTTGAATCGGTGAAGAAAATGGATGGAGAAGACGTGCCATTACTATCAAACAGTTAAATTCTTTCATTTTCTAATTAAAGTCATGGCATGCCTCATGGGAACATGGCATTTATTCAATTGAATACTATTTAAATTGAAAATATAATAATTAATATGTCAAATTTATGTTGTTATTATCTTCAATAGTTGAAAATATTTTTTTAACTGTTTGGTTTGAATTTCTTGACATGCCCTATTTTAATAGAGTTGATTAGTCAAATAAAAAACTTGTTTTAATGATTTTTTTTTAATATTGTTTTAATGATTATTAATTGAACTAAAATAATTGAGTACATAATCTTTAAACCTGTGATGATTAACGAGTGAGGTTTTGATTGGGAACTCAAATTTTAGATAACACGTCTTTTAACATCAGTTTAATAGAAAAAATAAAAAAATTTAAATTTATAGTAATCTTGAAAAGTGTTTCTTCAAAATAAATAAATGTATTGTTCATCTACTTGAGGGTAGAGTTGAAAAGCAAATATGTTGAAGCTTTTTGTCATTTATGTTTTTTTGAATATTACATCATTTTCTCTAATTATCCATAAACCTATCTTACGTAAATACTGTACTGAGCCCCGAATCCTAGTCTAAAGCCAAAAATCGAACAGTGTCAACCACTAGACCACGCTCGTTTCTAACAACCCTTGTAGAAATATCCAAAGCATGTTTTGAAAAGAAAAAAAGCTCATTTTCAGTGTAATTAGGTTACATATTAAATTAGACACAGTCACATAGGAGTGAACTTTTGGTATTAAAGTTACTTAAATAGTGTAGACATTAAATTTCTAGCTTGAACCCATATGTTTTTATGGTATACAAAGTGTGTGGTTAATGGCAAGTTGTTCTGTTGTGTGTTAAGTGCCGATAAAATATTTAACGCAATATTATTGTAAAATAGCTGAAATGGTTAATTCCATCTTCTTACTCAATTATCTAAAGTAAAATATGTGAATAGAAAATGAGAAAATATATTTATAAACAGTATAAAGATGACGAGATTATGTATCATATTCATGACCATTTTAATATTTGTAGATTTGATGACCGACTTACATTAACAAATAAAAAAAAACTCGATTCGTAGATGCTTTTATCGACATATCAACAATCGACCTCCATTTGTTAACACGCCCTTTGCCTAAGATTTTACGGTTTGTTAATAACCATAAATGAATCTAGAAAAACATTTGACAAATGAATTTGAATGTACCACGTTATTGTCTTTACGAAATATACTAGGAACATGCCTCCAGATTTTAGGATTATACGACGATAACGTTTGTTGTGTTGCTGTAGTGCAGATGGAAATGGAACAGAAGATGATGACAGTTCATCTTTTGAAAAACTCCAACTAATAATATTCTGGTCAAACATGAAGCCAAAGCCAAGGATAACATACAAGTCAAATAAATAATGAAAAAATATATATATACAGAAATCCACTAATTGTTAATTAATACCATTCTAAATCTGGATGTATAATATTTAATGTATATTGTGTTTCAATCAATATGGGTAATAAATTTACACCAGAAACTCTGAAATATGCAATAAATTATAGGTACTTTTATTTAATAGCTCATGCTACATTGCATATGCACCAGCAGGTTTGGAGTCTGTAGAAACAGTAGCATAATTTAATTTATTTATTTTTGCAGGACAAAATATTAAATTCATTCATACCATTCTCATGAGATAATGAAGTTCATATATGTGGATTAAAGATCAAGTTTTGGATTATAATGAACAAAAAATGACATTTTAGCATAAAGTATACATTATTCATTCATATAAAGATTTGTCTTAAACCTTTCCACAGAGATTCCAAGTTCAGAGTGCATCACTATAGTAAAATATATGTTTTCAACAATACTAGTCTGTTTAAAATGACCAAATGCGTAAAAACAATGACTCTAATAAGCTATTTCAGCATTGATAGAAATTATGTGTTCAAGTCATGTGTAATGATAATTAGAACATGATAAAATTAGAAATACCAAATCTGCAGTAACGATCAGCCAAGAATCGAGCAATTCACTGATCACTTGAAGCACTTGGCATCCAGCAAGGCCTCGCCTTCAAAGGGCTCTTGGTCTTCGATCATCTGGTTGACGCGCTCCTTCTGTGCCTCGTCGGAAATGTCAACCTTCCTCCACTCGTATAGCTCCATGTCGTAGCACTCGTCCATCACAAACTGAGGAATCTCCTGTCCGCGGAAAATCCAAAGTCCCTTCACTTTGAAAGGTGGTTCTGAGCCAATCACCAGCATCTTCCCGAATGCATACTTACGAGCCAGATCCATCCGCTGCAGAAAACCGCCAATCTTGTTCATGGTCACGAACGAGACCATGTTCTCGTCGTTGTACTTGTAATCGCAGAACCATAGGGAGTACCCTTCGGGATCATACATGTCCCAGAATCCTGCAAAAGAACATACCAATGATGAAAAGACAGTATTTTAAACTACATAATCAATCATCAGAAGGCACTCAGTCTCAGAATGAGTCCAGTTTTTTTCCCTTTTTTGGCAACAATTAAGGATCAATATAAAAGAGCAAGTAATCATATATTTTGATTTGGAAAATGAGTCATTTATTATTACGGGCAGTGTTATGAAACTCCCAATTTCTTCACGAGAACTCAGTAAAATCGAGTTGACCGAGTTTTAAAACTCGCTCTCGCTCTCGGTAGTTCAATTTTACCAGGTTACTCTATCAAAGTTGGTCGATTTGATTTTTATATTTTACATATGCTATGAAACTATTCTATAATTTGTGCTTTTGTTTGAACTTTATAAAGTTGCTAGAAAATAGAAAGTATCTTATTTTACTAAAATATTAGAATTTTTGTCTTCCGTGTGAATTATATATATGTGTATATAAATATTTATTTAATACAAAACAAGTTTTGCCGAATTTTCCTCGAGTTCTCCCCGAGTTTACAAAACTCCTTATTTTTTGTCTTACCAAGTTCTCAAATGTGTTTTAGAACCTTCATTATGGGACGGAGGGTGTATTATTAAGTAGGCGTCATAACCCTTGATAATAAGTGATCAGACTATTGTTGACTAACATTTTTGTTGTTCATACAAATAGAGAATAAATGTGAAAAAGGAATTACCTTTGATAGCAACCTCACGGAAGTTGGATTTTGTGTTTGAGTAAAGCCTCTTCCAATCATCGAGAACCATCTTACTAGGAGGCAAGAGATCCAGAGGATTCTTTGCCTTGGGCTTAGGTGCCTCTTCCTCCTCCCCGGCATCATCCTTCGGTTTCACTTCCTTTTTTGCTTCTTTCTTTGGCTCCTCCTTGGCCTTTGGTTTTGCAGCTTCTTTAGGCTGTGAAGGCTTCTTAGCCGACGCAACGGGTGGAATGGAATTTGTTTGTTTCACCTCACCCAATATCTTGCGGAAATTTGGTTGATTCACCATGGTCCAGAAGTACCTCTCGACATGAGGGAATTCAGCTGTAAAGCTCTTGGTCATGATCCGGCTAAAACCCAAGACCAAGTTACATGTCATGATGATGTCAGCTAATGTAACTGAATGCCCGACAAGGTATGTGTTGGAAGCTAGGTGGGCGTTTAGAGCTTCTAATGCTCTCTTGAGAGCGGAAATTGCTGTTTCCTCGATCTACAAGCATAAACATAAGCAAAAAACATTGAGTGGAGAGTGGACACTATGATTATGTAGCAACAAAATTCAGAAATCAACGAACCGGAGGAAGATAGACAGCAAAACCAATTCGAGGTATGAACCACTTCAGAATATTGGCGTCAACTTCTAAGGATGAAAAGTCAATCCATTGCTCAACACGTGCCTGAAAAAACAAACAGAGCATATGATAAAATCGGAGTACAGAAATCACAGAATTTCTTAATTCACAAAAGTGGTCATTCCAAATAAACAGATAGTGCATAACCAGCATAAGCAAGCTTCAAAGACATAAAATATAAAGGATAGATCGCCTTACATATTCAATTGGAGAAGAGCCAAGAAGAGGGTTATTAGCATTCAAGCGAGTAACTGTATTAGTGAAAACCCCGCCACATAAGTTCAAAACTTCCAAAGCAACTTGATAAATGTTTGAGGAAAAGAGAGTGATTAGATACTCACCATAGCGTGCAATGGCATTACTCTCAAATATAGGACCATCAGGTGTCTCCAGTACAGGAACCTAGAAAACAATGGACAAAATTGTGGACCACAATTAATAACTAAGGATTAACAGATAACTATAATAATATTATCCATTGATTTTCCGCTTACCTTCCCGATTGGATTCATCTTCAGAAACTCAGGGCTTTTATTTGATACACCCATTTCAAAATTCTTCACCAGTTCAACTTTGACGCCGCTGTACTCGGCGGCAATAAGCGTCTTGAAGGCATTTTTATTTGTGTTTCCAGCATGTAAGACCTATATACACATTTGGACAAATACATCATTGAAAAACAATAGCCAAAAAACCATGCCTTGCATTTCGTCAGCTAATGCCATAATACAGATACAGAGATTTATTGATAATTAAAGCATTTTTACAAGAATTAAAAATTAGAAGAAATTGTTGTGCAAAAACAATTGTTTCCTATTTAAGTTGAACAACAAGCCACGCAGTTGTGTTTCACTAACATCTACTGTGGTGATCGGTAAGTTATACTCACACAAACATTTGAGTTCTGAGAATCTATAATATACTTATGGGTTTATGTAACTGATGCATTCTCAATATGCCAACATCTGTTTCAGGATACATGATGCAACCACATTAACAGGCTAGGCTCATCACAACCCTACATGGGTATGAAAAATGTTGACTTTTTTTATGATCAACAACAAAGATATTGAACTAAAATATCACAGCACCACACTGCATGAAGTGGCTAACATGAAAAATGGCAACAGCAAGAGTCATGTGATTCAATTAGAAGTAACTCAATGAAGTAAAGTAGTAAACACAACCCAGATGCTAAAATGACTGTTCTTCAAAAATGAAAAGGCCAGAGATTGAATAAGTTAAAGATTTTGGGCTTACCAGATCCATGGTGACCAGAGAAGGTTCAGTTCAGGTTAAGAATCTTAACAAAAAAAGCAAAGAAACAAAAGGTTAGAAATCTGAATCAGTGATACTAAATGCCAAAATCGTCAAATGAGAAATCAGGAAGACCAGAAATTCACCAGAATTGAGCTGAAGTCCAAGTCAGAAATAATGAAGAAGGTGTTTGAAGATCTGTGGTAAGGTTTGAGCAAGAAGAGGAAGTATGGTGTTGTGAGCGAGGGTTTTGTTTGTTTCACTGTTACTTCGACTTGCCACATGTTACTGCTTTTATAATGGGCTGGGCTTTATAAACAATTACAATGCATTTAGAGAGGAGAGAGAGTGAGAGAAGTTGGAAGGAGGAGAGAAAAGAAGAACCATTTTTTTTAATGGCATTGTTTTATAATTTTGAATGACAAAGAATATTTCAGTCATTTCATAATGAAATTTAATTGTATTAATTTGAAATTAAACGGAATACAATAAAGTGAGTCTAAAATAATTTTAGTTGACCTCTCACAAACAAATTAAAATTATGTATAATTATATTAGAAAGACTTGTAATCAAAATCAACTATATTTATCTGAAAAGAAAAAAAGAGAGAATTGATTCATGCTTTGAGCAAGGTAGAGGCTGATCTTGGGAGGATGAGGAGGAAAAAATGTATAAGTAACATATTTTAAAAGTTTAAATGACAAATTTGAATACTTAGGTTCATTCGCAATGGAAACTAATAGTATTGGGTTAAACTTAAACAAAATTGAGTGAAACGAGTTTAAAACAAACTCAAATGACCCCTCGTCACCATTTTCTGTGTAAATACGTGAGAAAGTTGGACAAATTATACTCTAAAATAATATAATAACTTCAAATGAAAAGATATATATATTTGAAATCACCAACTACTCATATTAATTAAGTTGATAACGAATTCCATGGACTTGGTTCATATCTTCGGCGTCACCCAAGAAATTTTCGAGTGCTTAATTTTCTTCAAGTCCCACTTTGACTCGTTACTATATTTAATTCCTCTCTCTTTATTCATCTGTACAAAGACCCACTTGGTTTCTCTGTTCTCTCTCGCTCTTCATCATGAACACCTCTCTATCTCTAACAATTATGGAAATTACAAGGTGCAATGATGGCACTGTAAACTCCACAATCCCACTTCTCACTCCTTACAAGATGCCCAACTTTCATCTTTATCACAGGTACATCATTTCACGTACCACGATTTAGTATTGGTTCAAACTTGTTTAATTTAAGGTTGGGTTTTGCTTTGTGTTAATAATGATGTAATTAATTAAATTGCAGAGTGGTAATGGCTCCATTAACTAGGCAGCGCTCGTACGGAAACGTTCCACAGGCACATGCAATTTTGTACTACTCCCAAAGAGCCTCTCAAGGAGGCTTTATCATATCCGAAGCCACCGGAGTCTCCAACACTGCTCAAGGGTTTTTAATTATTTAGTTTTATCAAATCTTACCTCTATTAAATTAAATTAATCACTCCATACTTATTATTGTATCAACATTTAGGTACTCGGATACGCCAGGAATTTGGACAACAGGGCAAGTGGAGGCTTGGAAACCCATTGTAGATGCTGTTCATGCCAAGGGTGCTATCTTCTTTTGCCAGCTCTGGCATGTTGGCAGGGTTTCGAGTCGAGGTCCGAGCATGATTATATTCTTTGTGATTAAGGATTAATTTTGTGCACGAAAACATTGTCCGAATACCCTTATTTTGGTTTGATGATAGGTTTTCAGCCGAACGGGCAGGAGCCGATTTCTAGCACGGACAAGCCTATAACTCCTCAAACTTGATCCAGTGGGTCTGATGATGTTGGATTCTCCCCTCCAAGAAGGTTGAAGATTGAAGAAATTCCGGACATTATCAACGATTTCAGACTTGCAGCTAGAAATGCTATGGAAGCCGGTATTTATTTGATGATCAAATATAATTCATGTAAAACTGGGTTGAACATATCGGGTCGGGCTCCACAACTAAAAACTCAAACTCATTAGTTGGGTTTGACTCTGACCTCGATATACAAGTCTTTGATTTCATATTCTTTCAATGTGGAATTTCACTTAATTCTCTCTCTCTCATGCTCATGTAAGCGTGAGACTTATTTTTCTTTCACGCTCGTGTATATGCACGGGCCTTTTACTTCAACACTTCATCAATGTCACTTTGACATCTGCATTAAAAAAATTATTGTAATTATTTGATCTTCTAGTAAAATGTTGTTTAACATGTTTTTTCTGATTTTGTTTTTTGTTTGTTGAGGTTTTGATGGAGTTGAAATTCATGGAGCCGCGGGTTATTTAATAGACCAATTCATGAAAGACCAAGTCAACGACAGAACAGACGAATACGGTGGGTCGTTAGAAAAACGATGTCGTTTCGCTCTAAAAGTAGTCGAAGCCATCGCAAACGAGATAGGCCCTGACAGAGTTGGCATAAGGCTCTCGCCTTTCGCCGACGACATGGAGACCGGAGACTCAAATCCCAAAGCATTGGGTCTCTACATGGCACAGTCATTAAACAAGTACAAGATTTTGTACTCACATGATTGAACCTAAGACGACAACAACTCATGAAAATTTCGAGAGGGCACAAAGTCTTGTTCCTATGAAGAGAGCTTTTGAAGGCACTCTCATTGCTTCTAGTGGCTATGATAGGGAGGAAGGAAATAAAGCTATAGCCGAGGATCGGCCCGATCTCGTCGCTTATGGTCGTTGGTTCTTGGCGAACCTGGATTTGCCACTAAGGTTCAAGTTGAATGCGACTTTGAATCAGTTTGTTTATCCGACGTTTTGTATTTCCGATCATGTTTTGGGTTATACTGATTATCCGTTTTTAGAAAATTTAGATACTCATTGAGAGTATGTATAGTAGATGCGATTTTCATGTTATAATAAAATTTTAATTTCACAAGTTTAATCTAAGGAAAGTTAAAAAAAGTGTCCTATTATACGACACTTTGTTATTCCATAAATTTTTTTTTACTGCAATATAATATAGGATCGCCGCAAGGGTATAAGGGGTAATTAAGTACGGCTTGGTTTTGTGTAGTGTACAAAACAATCAAAATGTGAATTGTATCGTTGGATCCAGTCTTTTTTTATTTCGGCATTTCCTTCAGTGAAGTATACATCAATAAAAATGACGGACATAGTCCATTGAAATAACGGAAGGATATATATTTGTGTTGTTTGCCATTTTTTGTTGTTGCAAAATGTATATATTTATATAAAAATGACAAAACTACCCGTGAAAATAAAATTAAAAATTTTAAAAGTTTTTGGTTTTTATCTTTTAATCAAAATTTGTTTGATCAATTTTGTAATTATACTATTTTAAAGTTAAATTATGTTATAAAACTCTTAATTCTTAATTTCAGTGACAATTTTGTTATTTTTATAAAAATACATTTTTTGCAATTTTCTCTTCAATTTATCTTCTTAATCTCAACATAATTGATTTGCCTTCTTTTTTTGTTTGGTGACAAGGGAAGAGAATGATCAATATTTTTGGTTGAAAATATGTTATAATTTAAAGTATAAATCTAACAAATTCAATCAATTAAGCAGATGTCATATTTGCTGTGTATTAATGAATTATATATGTGGCCTATTATCAGTTGATCTCAGTCTCTAGGATACAGTTTAGTAATGGTAAGCTTACAAGCAGAGCAAACCAGTGAACCTTCTGTAGAATGAGCATGCAGGCTCGAACCTGTTTCGCTGCTAAGAAGGAACGCAGGTCGTCGAGGAGGTGACAAGGGAAAGCATCTATTAAGCATGAGAAGCACCGATGACATTACAGGTCGCTCACCTGCATTCAAGTGAAATATATGCCTTGATGCAGCGAGAGAGAGTTTTTGCAAAAATACGATGCTGTAGTTTAGCTACCAACTCAACCTCGTTCGAAAACTCCTTTTCACCCTGTCCGGAGTTGTTGGAGAGTTTCTTCACTGATATTTCCTTCCCATCTGGAAGCGTCCCCTGAGAATTTACACAGGACAATGTAGTCTCCGAGAGGTAATCTATGAGCAATTATCTGTTTTACCTTATAAACCGGACCGGACCCGCCTTGCCCCAACTTGTTACCATCAGAAAACTTGCTTGTGGCAGCTCCTATTGCCCTCAACTTCATTTGCAATGATCTAAGGTTGGTGATGTGGCCAACTACACACTCAAGCATTAAAATCTCTAGCAATTGATGGAGTATGAACTTAAAAATACACATAAAATGAATCTTTACCAAGATATTGTACTGAATCCCAATCCTTTTCGTTTCCTCACTCTAATGATCAGGAGAAAGTATCCGATAACAAGGCAAAACACAGCACAGGCCGTTGCTGAAGCAACAACGGCGAGAACTCCCCGTCTCGAGATCTTTTTCCCTGCAGACATTGTTTTACAATCAGAACAAGTAACAATTTTGCATTAGTGCTGTCATAATCCCTTGTCGCGTTGTTTTGGAGAAAGTAAAGCAGTGATCAATCTTACTTGACTTATAGATATTTGAGATCAATGGTTTCAAATCAAACCAAATCGAAATCCAAATGCAGCCTAATGAAGACAGATACTTGTTCAAAGGGTATCGATATTTTGGCACACGATAACATCCCCTTTAAACACACTTCACAAACACGGATGAGAGACCAAAACAACGATGATGCATTGTGAAACTAAAGATGGAGAACAATGGCTCAAAAAACCAACTGCCATTCGTCAGATAGTTGTATCACTTTTTTGCACAATGTTGATTCGGCAACGACCCCGGCGAGCCTTCGGTCATCGGCGGTGAAACTGGCCGGCGAAGTCGGTCGAAGGGTCGGAGACGAGGCCGGCGAATCTTGACCAGCCGTTGATTGGGAAACACCCAAAATCCAAACAATGGCGTGTCTTGAAAATTTGAAGCCATGCCGGGGGCATTTTCGTCTTTTTCACTCAAAAATTAACTTCCCTATCCAAATCCTTAATGGTTCTACATGACTGTTCATTTTGAATTCTTGAGTGTTTTAGGTGTTCACTTTTGTAAATGGGGCGGCTAAAAGTCTTTTGATCATAATTGTGTGTGGATATGTGTACTTTTTCGTAAATATAGATATGTCATTATGTATGGTTTGTCTTTTATTTTAACAGAAAAATTTTACATGACCCCTCTTAACTATGGTCGACTTTCACTTAACCCTTTAACTTCAAAATCAACTTGTGGATTCCCTTAAATTTGAGAAAGTTTCACTTTATCTTTTTCAGTTAAATTTTCTAAAAATTCAGTTAACTTTTTTGTAGAATGACGAAAATACCATTGCATTAATTTTTTTAAAAGATATATATATTATTTTGAATTTTTTTTCTACAAAAACAAAGAATAAGAACAATATTTTAGTATTAGTTTTTCATAAAAAAATATATAAATAAAAAAACGATATTTTAAAATCATTTTTTTATAAAAAAAGCTTTTTTTAAATTTATTTTTACTACTAACATAATTTTATTACTTATTTTCTACAACGAAAACGTTACAAAAAGTTCAAAAATATTTTTATTTATTTATTTTAAAATTTTAATATACTGATATTTTTGTCATTTCATAAAAAATTAGCAAAGTTTTAAAAGAGGTTAAGGAAAATGGGTAAAGTGAAACTTTTTTATATTTAAGGAATTTCATAAGTTAATTTTAAAGTTAAAAGATTAAGTCAAATTCAATCATAATTAAAAAAACACTGAAACTATAACAATTCAAAAGAAAAT